>MJUU01034088.1:7845-25068 GCA_002080025.1 Modiolus philippinarum | reverse complement strand
TAGACACATTCAAACAATAATAAATAAAATGCACAACAAGAAAATTAACATACATCATGTGATTTGAAATAAAAAGTACAAAATTATCCTAGAAGACTGACAGTTTGGTTTACAATTCTTATAAATTTACACAGACTTTTCAGTAAAGAAATTCTTCCTGTATTAAGTAGACAATGGAATTTATCAGTGTAATGTCTACGGTATATATATTGTGGAATATAAAGTTTTCTTTCATTTTCAAGTGAAGGGCATTCCATTATGTAGTGGTACTCATCCCCGATTACTGACATATTACATAACGCACATTTCCGTTCTTCTCTTTCATTGCTTTGCCACCGACCCCTTTCGATGGGTAAGCTATGGTTGAGAGTTCTATATTTACACAGAGTTATTAAGAATGTTTAAATATATTTCAAAAACGAGGTCTGTTTTAAATATTCTGTAGTTTAAACACTTTGGGGAAGTATGAATATCATTATTCCATGATTGTATAAACTGGTCTGTAAGTATTTGTTTTATATTTGACTTTAACCAATTTTTAAGTGGGACATTATGAACTTGAAACATATAAGGTAAGCCACATTCATTAAATATATTTTTGACACTCTTCATCCATGGGATATCGTAGTTGTTGTTGACATATTTGGAATGGGCTATTGAATATAACATACTAGATATCTTTTGAGGGCTTTCTAACAGACTGCATCAGTATGTTATAATTTTTATTTTAATGTTAATTCAATTGAATATCGTCCTGTTTCTCCATAAACTATTGAATTTGGTGTAGACTTTTTCATGTGTAAAAGATGTTTTAAAAATTTTAAATGAACTTGTTCAATAATGTCATTTTTACCATATCCCCAGATCTCACATCCATATAAAAGTTCTATATGACATTTGATAGATAAATTTAGTGCAAAACGCTATACATAGCCCTCGTTGCCTTTTCCACAAGCTTTTCTTGGCCTTGTAAAAGATCCCGGCTGTTCTACTATGTAGCAGACCAAGATAATTGAATTCTGTTACAAATTCTAGCTCCTCGTTATTAAAAAATAGTTTTTCATTTTGACGCATTCTACCATTACAGAACATCATAACTTTTGTTTTTGTTACATTTACTTTTAATTTCCATCGTTCGCAGTATTCTGAGAAATAATTTAATTGATTTTGTAGGTCTTCAATTGATTCTGCTTGTAAGACTGTGTCGTCTGCATACACTAGTATAAAAAGTTTAGTGTATATTCTTAACTCATTCTTAATATTAACACCATTTATATCTTTGTCCCTGAGGAATTCAACGACATCATTTACATATAAAGAAAAAGAAGAGGGGATAAATTTTCTCCCTGTCTCACGCCTGTATGACATGGAAAAAATTCTAAATATTCATTATTGTGTTCAGCTCTTGACTTAATATCGTTGTACATATTTTTTATCACTTTATACATTTTACCGTCAATATAGTTCTTACTCAATTTATACCAGAGTTCTTTCCACCATACGGTATCGAACGCTTTTGCAAAATCAATAAAAGCACAGTAAAGTTTTTTCTTATTATTTTTCATAATCAAAAAGATTATATGCAATATATATAGACTGTCAATCGTTGAATAATCTTTTCTAAATCCACTTTGATTACCATAAATGAGCGAAAAATCCCCTGTGAATTTTGTCAGTAGTTCATTTAAAATTGAAGTAAATCATTTACAAAAGCAGCTTAATATCGTAATAGGTCTGTAATTATTTTGGTCGAGAGTATTATCTTTATTTTTGTATATAGGTTTTATGTTACCAACTAACCACATATCTGGAATGATACCGCTATCAAAGACTTTATTAGACAATTTGCTAAGGATTGGTATTAGCTTGTCTGATGCACTTTTGGTATATTAGTTCAAAATTTTATCATCACCTGAGGCCTTATTGTTTTTTAGTTTCTTAATACATGCCCGTATTTCGTCATCTGTAATGTTCGCTTCATTAATTTGATTTATATTCTCACGGTAACAAAACCACCTCTTGTTGGGTCATTAAATACATCCACCCTTGTTAGTCTGGAGTGCAACATTTGAAGTCTAATAAGTCCCCTTTTCCTGTATATTGATTTCTAATCCACTATTGTTCTTTGTTTCAGACAACATTGATATAAAGACCATTTACCAAAGAATGGGACCTTTTTTCAGACACACACTTATTATTTAATTGCGAACAATGTTTATGTTGTCTGGAGTGCAACCGTATTTTTAGTTTATTAATGCTTATGCTTAACAGATCAAATGAAAATCTAAGCATCAAATAATGATTATTGGAAAGAGAATAACTATTTCAACAATTGTAAAGAACAACTGGGTCATTACTTCAATTTCAAACTCGTAAATGCTCCCCAGGCCTATTTCAATTGAAAAAGAAATCTCAAGTTTTTTAAATATGGTGAAAATTTAGAAGTTAAACTTATTATAGCCCCACTCTATAGTGAGTGGGGTATACTGCATTCACCTTGTCCGTCCGTTCGTCCGCAAATTATTTTTGAGGTATGCAGCCTCTATATGATTAGTTGTAAGGAACATCCTATTTTGGGTCCTGTTAGACATGTACTTCTTGTTTGACGAAATATTGATTTTGTACGAAATGTAGTGAAACATGAATTTTTCGTCGCATTTTTCTCAGATTCTACATCATCGTGAGATTGATTTAAAAATTTGTATGTAGCCTCCGTATTATTAGTTGAATGGAACCTCGTTTTTTAAGTACTATCAGATATGTACTTCCTGTTTGACTAAGCATGAATTCTTCTCCTTTCTTCAAAAAAGAGTGCAAGGAAGTTCATAGATCAGACAAATTCATGACAAATTTAAATGTTTTGAGTGCAACATATTAGCAAGAAAAAGAAGTAATTTTAAGACTGTCTGTATTTTTATTAAAAAGAGGTAAATGAATAAAGTATATTACACTCATGATCAGAATTCATTATATTTTGATAAAATTTAGGTTTTGAAGCTACATGGTGACTTACTACTTTTTGATTCATAAATTAATTAACTCACTTGTCACATTAGCACCAAGAATTATGTAAATTAAATGTCTAAAACGTATTATATGGGATATCGAAAGCAAATGAATACAAATGTCCAAAATATTTCCGGGTTATATATGGATCAACACCAATATCAAAAATCCTAAAACTTAATTCACATCTGCATCGTATGTGCAACAATTCTACAACAAAATTAAAACCCTAATTCCAAAAATGTAGGAGTAGTTTCCGTCACATCGTAATGGAGAGAGTCAGACAAAGGCGAAAACAATTTCCCAGAACTTTCTTAAGAAGTTGCGGGGAAAATATAACACAACGAAAAATATCCAATCTGTTCAACTGCCAAAATACAACAATTATTAATTTTTCCTTATTTTGAAAAAATATTTCATTTGTTGTTATTATTTAGGTGATCTGTTTACCTAGATATGTTTTTATTACGTAGTAAACACATTCGTTACTCTCTTAAAAATAATTGTCTCTTTTGAATAAAAATTTAACAAGTTTTACATAACTAATTACTTAATGACGTTTCCAATCATTAAAAAAACATTCAACGGGTATNATGATAAAATATTATCTAGGATAATATTTTATTATCAAATATTATCCAGGATAATATTTTATCATTAAATATTATCCAGGATAATATTTTATTATTAAATATTATCCAGGATAATATTTTATTATTGAATTATATCCAGGATGATATTCTATGATTAAATAATTCAAACTGTTATGATTTTTTTCTCTCTCTCAAAAAAAAAAAAAAAAAAACAGTCTCAATTGTATTGTTTTTGTATCAATCAAAATATTAAACAAATTTAGTAAAATCATGAAATGCATGTATTATACCTGTGCAAAAAAAAGAAGAAGAAAAAAAAAGAAAAAACATTCCTGTGTTACCAAAGTTCTTGAATTATCGTGATTTTAATGACTACATGAATACTACTCATTTATTTCATCCTATTTAATGGGTATAAAATTGTGTCCTGAATGATATTTTGAATACCTCTACGTCTTTTATACATTTATAGTATATCCTAATTAAAATCTAACAGTGGAAAATATTTCACAGGGTCGGAAACTATTTTACAATTAAATAGTCTCCCATGGAAAAAATCTCATATTAAATACTTTCCACCGGATAGAATTTAACCCGGATAGTATTATGTCTTACATTAGTACATGTTTTATACTTAACAATGTTAATAAGTGGCGAATGGCGGAACGACCTTTCTCAGGACATCGGGATAAGTCATCTCATTCAGTGGGATCGTGGGGATTCTGGATTTAGATCTAAGCACTAGTAAAAAGGGGGAGGGGTAACAGTATAACTTAGTCTAACGCCAAAAATTGTTTCCTATTTCCAATTTTTTTAAGATTAGAGGGACTTTTTATAAACCGTTTGTACTTGAATATTCCGAAGTATCACAGGAAATCCCGTAACTTTTGTCAAGATACATTACCTGGTTCATTTGAGTTTTCTATTTCATGTTGATATCATGGCTGCCTGATTGACTATTAATAGAAGGAAATAGGTCATTTAAAATTCTGAATTATTTTGTTATTAAAGATGTATGTAGTTTCGATCATTTATTTGGTCAAATAATTTTGACTTCTCGAGTATACTATCATTATATCAAGTTTGTAGGCACCGTGAGGCACCAAAGTTTTTTTCGTGTGGTTTTCAAACAGTAAAACTTAATTAATAGATTATTTAGCTAAATGTACTGTTCGTCCGTAATTTAGTTATTAATGAAGTGATATTTATTTTTTAATTCATATTTCAAAATTTAATTGGCATATAATTTCTCAGGCAAACTTCTCACTTCTCATTTTTTCTATCATTTGATTTTTTTTAAATTCAGATCACCCCCATCCCTACAAATGAAATAAAATCACGTTGCTATATGTTATTGAGAACCTACATGAAAACCACATACAGGTAAAACAAATTTGATGCTATCTACAATCATTGGATCATCTCAAATAAACAGAAAATATAACAACTGGAACAACTGTTCCAATACAACACCAAATATTATTATTTTGATTTGATTAAAACTTATTGCCCAAATTTCACTTTATAAGTTGGCGAACAAAAAACTAATTTGGCCGATGTCATGATAACACAATATAAAGCTTGCTTTTACTTGTTTCAGGATTATTTCTGGCACTAAATACCATAGGAAACCATAGGCACTACTGTGGACGCTGGCTAATCTGCCACTATGCGTGTCCACCTCTAACGAGCGTATTAAGACTTATCATCATAAATCCTCGGATAACGTAAAGAAAGATATATTATAATTCTAAAGGATTTGCCCCCTGCTTCTAATATTAGTGCAAACAATTTTCATTGGACTATCGCCCTTTTCAAAAAGTGTTGTTATCTTTTCCTGGAACTCTCAAATCAAATGGAGATACAAACACTCTTTGCTTCCGGTTATCACTTGTACGGTTAGCTAACAATATACAACTCAATCACTAGATACATTATTAGTGTAGTGTCACAGTAAACAATGACCAAGTAATATAATATGAACCGTGTGCTCAGCACGAACAACGGTTGATAACCAGAGGTGTTTCATTGTATTTTAAATGCCGAAACCGAAGAGCGGACCAAATGATTTTTCGAAACGAACTGGCTACGATTACCTGGATTTACGTGCAAAAGTAACCCTAAAAAAATATTTATTGTTACCTGAGACCGGAACCGAGACTAATTACGAAAACTTCATCGGATGCGGACCTGTTTTAAATGAAGTAACAAAAATTGTTATTGTTACCTGACAAAAGGAATTCGAGACCATTTTAAATGTGTTTGATATAAAGAGTCACTTATCAGTATTAAATGATAATAAATAAATAAATAAATAAATAAATAAATAAATAAATAAATAAATAAATAAATACTTTATTATTCCAATTAAAGGGCCCATAAAGAGCAAATAATTACATACAATGATTTTAACATTAATAATTATACAACAGAATATACTATAGTATGATAATTAACTAATGAATATAAATCCATTACCCGGTTCAGAACCAGTCAATTAATCAAACCCAACAATTATCATAATACCAGATACATGTACATACATTTGCAATGGTGTATTATTAATTTCTTCTTATGTCAAGACAATCATTCAAATAAGTTGCAAATACTTTTAGTAATTTAGTATCTTCCTGAATAAAAAGCCAATTAAATTTTGTGGTCATGTTTAAATTTTTAAAATTAACTAAGGAAGATGATATCGTATTGAAAAATTGTAACCTTTCTGAGTTATATTTTGGACATTCTAATATGAAGTGTTCTTCATCTTCAACTTTAGCTAAGGTGCAGTGTTTACAAATTCTTTTGGATTTTTCTATATATTTTTTTGAATATCTGTCTGTTTCCACTTGAAGAGGATGGGCACTTATTCTAATTTTACATAATGCTTGCCTTAGTTTAAATTCTTTTAAGTCTAGATACTTCTCTCTGCCAAATGAGTTTTTAAAAGAAAAATAAGTAATTAGTTTACCATGATCAGATTCCAAAGTATCTTGTCTGAAGTTAGACCAAAATTTTTGAAAACTTTTACATAGTTTGTCTTTAATTAGGTTGCAGAGAGATTTCAAGCTCATATTCAAATTAGGTAAATCTAATTCTTTTAATATAAAATCAATACTAGAATACCATGATACAATATTACTAAGATGAAGATCTTTATTGCAAATGTGATCAGTAACAAATATGGCTCAGATTAGCCTTTTTTTTATTTCTAATGGCATTTGTCCTACACACCCACTATTTAGATTTTGGTGGATTTTTTAGTTCAGCACACGAAAGGGGATACCATTCAAGACACCCATCGCCGTCTCATATATCGAANAAAAATCAACATTCTACAGAAAAGCTAGTTAGAGAGAGACATCAACAAGAAAATAACCGACAATTCCAAAGAATAAACCAGCAAAGCTATAGAAACTCAAATGAAGATTATAGGACATTAAATCTGCAATGGAGAAAAACCAGCAAGCTAGAAATGCAAGTTACAATCTAGGCGATGAAGATGGCTCAACAAGATCTACTAGCACCGATGTAAGCCTAATAGCCCAGCCAGACCAGAACATCAGTACATGCTCTCTCCCAGCTGACACTACTTTACCAAACCAAGTAGGCCAACATAATAAACAAGAATCCTCAGAAACTCTTACTTCATATGTCTCATCGAAGAAGCCTTTTTTAGGAGCAGGCCGCGTAACAACAGCGACATGGCAAAAGCAAATACACAAACAACTCCCAAACAAAAAAAAAAGTCCGGAATAACTCACACAAATAACTCATAAAGAAATCTAACAAGTTTGTTACAATTTTGATGTGGCAAATTTCGTATGCAAATGAGCTAATAACTCACTAATTATAATAAAAGAATAAATCATTAATAAATTGTTTAAATAAACCATACGGAACTTGTTCTAGGACTCCAGTAAAAACTGTTAATAACTCATGCCTAAATTGTTTTGGAGATTTATTTCATACAAATATTGTTTCCAATAAATTGCACACAACTTGTTAAAGGCAAATAGATCGTAATAAAATTGTTAGGAATAAATTGTAGGTAACTCAAAACCTGTATGAAATAAATCATAAACCACTAGTAAATAACTCTAAAATAACTCGAATGAAATAAATAGTGTGCTATTATTACAATAATTAGAAATATAGGTCACTTCCTAATTTCTCACACAGTGGATTTGACTACCGACTTTGACATTTTCCCGGATTGAATCACTCACAGTGTGACGGGTGCTGTTAACAGAGCAGGACATGCTTACCCTTCCGGAGCACCTGATGTCACTCTCAGTTTCACTGGAGTTCACACTGTGAGTGCCTTTGTTCTGAATGTTGTGGTTTCTGGTTCTGTGCTTTGTGTCTGTCTGGCGTCATTGTTTTTGTGTCTAACGTCATTGTTTTCTGTGTTCTCGTTTTTGCCCTGTCTTTGGACTTCGATTTTTGTGAATGTCACCCCTTTGTTCCTTCGGTATTCTACTGCCGTTGTTACACACATGTACATTAATTACATACCAAAATTCTATTTATTTCTAGTTATTAGGTATTTTCCCGTTTCCATTACTAATTTTGCAATTTTAAGTTATGTTCTCGAAAATGCTTTGAAAGTATCCACATAAATATATTTACATATATACGGATGATGCTTCAAGTATATTTGAAATTGGTCAAAATATAACTATATTATAGAAACAAATTAATCATGTCAATTTAATCTATAAATTAAAAAAGAATGATTTATTTCAATTTTGTGGAAAAAGCATTATTATAACCTCACCATCATCACTATACCATGCGTACATGTCCTTTCTGAAAACATACTTAATTTAAGGAATTTATTACCTTAAACATTCCATATTAGTTTTATGATATATTTTCTTCGAAAACTGTTTGTCATGCAGTTTGTTTGAAGCATAAATACCTTAATTTGATTTTTTTTTTCTATTAACTGGCAGATCCACTCACTCTCCCCCACTGAAATTTTTCGAAACTGACAACTTCTGGTGTGCGCATGAATGTTTGAGGTCACATGTTTCCTGTTTTCTTGTGTAATAGTTGTAAATTGTATACAAATTGTTTCTCAGAATATAAGTGTAAATTCAGTTATAATAACTCGTAGCAAAATTGAAATTGGTGTTCTTAAAGACAATAAATTGTATCAAACTTGTAGTGGTTTGATTATAAAATAAATAAATCGTACCAAAATTGTAAAACTTTTGTGTCAAAGACAATAAATTGTAAATAACTTGTTTTTAGGCATGAAATAGTCTTAATAAATTGTGTGCAACTCACAATCTCACAAATAACTTGTACTAAACTTGTATAGCTTTAATAACTCATGTCACAACTCATATGATCAGTTTAAGAGTTATTTAATATAAATTGTAAATAATTCAGTACAATAACTCGTGTATATACAAGTTAAATATGAGTTTGATATGATTTTAGTGCGATTTTTGTTTGGGCTATTATAGGCTCTTTAAATATACAAAGTGCAAAAGGGAATGGAGAATATCTGCAGAAATGCTTGAACACCTGCGATATATTATGTATACAAGAACATTGGTTAATGGTCATTGGAAAAGAAGATACTAAACATACATAAGGATTTTAACGTCTCATCCAAATCTATCGACGATGATGACATTAAACTTAATTATAAATCAATCCGTGGCAATGGAGGGATTGCATTGTTCTGGAAGAAAACAATAGACTCTGCGGTAAAAGTAAAGTCTGATGGGAACAGCCGAATGTAAATCATTACTTTTGAAAATGAGCCAAATAATTTATGCTTAATAAATGTTTATATGCCATCAGAGATAACGGAGGGAGATCAGGAATATAGAAGATCAATTGTATGAGGCTATACAATAATATAAAGAAGGCTAAGACATACTGCTTTGTGGAGATATGAACGCTTCTCTGCATAGAGAAAATGGCAGGAGGGACTATATTTTTAGAACTTTCACGTTAGAAAATAATTTGAAATTAACAGAGAACTATCCAATAGGCTCCACTTTTCAACATCATAACAGAAAAGGAAAATCACAAATTGACTATTTTTTATTTAAAGGAAATACAGCAGTCTGGGAACCAAAAGTTTTGATTGTTCCGTTTGATGCTATTAATACTTCCGACTATACTCTAATTAAAATGGAAATTAAAACAAATATTAGGAAAATACCACTGAAGTCCGCGAAGTTTTACACTAAACCAGAATGGGAAAAATGTAATACTATAGTGTTATTAAATGAGTATTTTCATATTAATCCTGTATAATGTCCAAGTACAGTCGTATTGGGTTGAGGTCACCTGTATTGGCCCGAGGTCAATTTACTTGCCACGATTAGGAGACATAACGTTGCCATGGAAACACAAATTTTCTGTAATAACCACCAGTCAGTCAATAGTCCGAATAATATGCACCACGGGGTAGCATGATCGGTTTAGCCCTTGGATTTCTTGGCATGAAAAGAAAAGAAAAGGCAAGCAGAAATATATAGTGTATAATATAAGTTAATGAATATTTATTACAAAAAATGACAGCGCATATTCAAAATCCCCGCGAAGTGGCATTTTCAGTAGAAGAAAAGGGTTTTTCCGATTTTTTTTTATGAATGCAAATTGACCGGCGGAACTTGTTCGTTGTTGAATTTAGTTCCTAACCAGACTCGGGTCTGAGCGGTTGTCAGGACTTGAAATCTGAACCTTTTCACGCGCGTCAAACACACGACGAATTGGAAAAATGCACAAGAAATGTGTTTTTACTGAACGTGACAATATCACAAAATTTTGATTCTGGACGGGCAAGAATCGGCGGAAAGATACTATAGCACCGCAACCAATTTGCATATAAACGTAGTTACGGAAGGATTTTTTTTAATTTATTCAACACTTCAAGAATTTTTGCAGAAAAACGCACGGTTTATTTTACACGATTTAACGAAATCAAATGCAGAAAAAAATCCAAGAAAACCAAAGCAGTTTAACTTTATTCTGTATTTTGTATTGATATATAAATTCTAGACCGAGATGTCACCTTCATGCGGTTCATAATACACCTACTTTTTAAAATGTTACAGAGTAATGCCTCGGTGGCCGAGTGGGCTAGAGCGCTGGACTATAAAACTGAAAGTTCCGGGATCGAATCTCGGTCAGCATCTTTCGTTTTTGCGTCTTGTTTTTATGAATTGAAATCAAAGCAACAGTTACAAATGAATACATCTGATCATTTACAAGTTATATACGGCTCAACCTAGTAAGATAAAAGTTGAGACCAGCGGATGCAGTCTCCGAAGGTGGGACTGTTGTTGGTAGAGGCAGGGGGAAGGGGGGTGTGGATAGTTATCTCACAGGCTTCTAAAGAAGCGCATCGGGAGTGGAAAACCAAAATGAAGATACCGGTAAATGATAATGTAGAGAAAGAAAGAGCTGATATGGTTAACAAAAAAAGGGCACTGCGTCAATTACAGCGACAAGCTTATGCCTCACAAAAGGACAAATTAATATCTGATATAATGACATCTTCAGAAAGGGACACAAAAACTTTTCATAAATTACTGAGAATGCAAAGAAGTACAGCTTCTAGTAATACTGATGTTCTCATAATAGACAATATTGAATACAGGCAAGACGAAATCATCGATGCTTGGGCCACACATTTTGGAAAACTTGCCTGTCCCACCATGGATGAAAATCAATTCAATCTGGAGCGAAATGAACTATATACCATGCAAAACGAAATCATTTCAGAATTAACAGCAAAGACAACAAAGATTCCACCTGTAACTGAAAAAGAAGTAATACAAGCTATTTAAAAATTAAACAACGGGAAAACAGCTGATGAAAATGGAATCCAGGCAGAACATTTCAAATATGCTAAAATAGAACTGGCTTCAACAATAAGTAACATCATTAACCAAATCTTCGAAGAACTCATAATGCCGGACAATATGAAAAGTGGTATCGTGACACCAGTTTTAAAGAAGAAAAAAGATAAAACTCTTCCCGGTAATTATAGAGGCATAGTAGTTACGAATGCATTCTCAAAAATTGTGGATTCAGTCATAAAGGACCGATTGGAAAAACAGCTTATTTCATCACAAAATCCATTACAGAGAGGATTTACAGAAGGTGCAACCAGCAAATTTGCTGCATTTATAGTCTCTGAAGCAATACTCTACTCTAAGAAAACTAGAATACTGACAAAGTCAGAAAGCGCCCCGCCCCCTTGTGTGTCCCAAAAACCTGACTGCAGAATTTCATGGCAGTAAGATTTTCCTCAAAAACAAAAGGGTGCTTCCTCTGATCAAGACCAACCATGTGTTTATCATATAAATCCCTGATGGGTTTTTATTAATTGTACGACGTACAGCTAATTCTCAAAATATGCACTTTTTCATATAAAAATGAAGTTTTTTCCAAAAAATCATTTTCAGATTTTCCACAAAAATGAAAGGGAGCTTCCTTTGGTAAAGTCCAACCTTGAGTATCAAAATTAGTAAAATCCCTGAAGGAAATCTTGAGTTATCGTACGACATAGAGCTAATTCTCAAAATATGCACTTTTTCATATAGAAATGAAGTTTTTTCCCCCATAAATCATTTTCAGATTTTCCACAAAAACGAAAGGGAGCTTCCTTTGGTAAAGTTCAACCTTGAGTATCAAAATCATTAAAATCCCTGAAGGCAATCTTGAGTTATTGTACGACATAGAGCTAATTCTCAAAATATGCACTTTTTCATATAGAAATGAAGTTTTTTCCCAAAAATCATTTTCCGATTTTCTTCAAAAACCAAAGGGAGCTTCCTTCAGTCAAGTGCAACTTTGAGTAAAAAAATCATAAAATCCGTTAAGGCATTCTTGAGTTATCGTACGACATAGAAAACGCTGACGGACAGACAGACGGATGGACAGGCTGATAACTATAGGGCGCCGCCATTTCATGGCGGGGCCCTAATGAACATAGATCTAGAACTAGTGGCTGTGGACGCATAAAAAGCATTTGACACTGTAAATCATGACATTATGTTAAACAAGTTATACCATGATGGAATACAGGGAGATATGTGGCTATTATTGAAAAATATGTATGATGGTTTAACAATGAAAGTAAGATGGGGCAACCAGACTACGGATTGTATAGACATTAAACAAGGCATACGCCAAGGAGCGAAATTGTCAACTCTGCTATATAAGAGATATAACAATACAATACTTGATAGTATCACAAAAAGTACTCTGGGAGCACAGATTGGAAATATTTCAGTGTCAGCACCTACCTGCGCAGACGATATTATGTTGCTGGGAGAGAGCAAGCATATTCAGGCCATGCTGGACTTATTAAATTTCAATACTAAACGAGATATGGTGAAACTAAATCCTGAAAAAACAGAAATCATGAATGCATCAAGATCAAAAACAACACAAGCTGAAAAGTTCACATTAGGAGACCATGAGATAAATAGAGTGCGAACGATTAAACATCTTGGCATCACACATCAGGATAATGGAAAAATTAATACGGAAGAAAGATTAGCAGTCGGTAGACAAACAATATATGCCCTACTAGGGCCAGGATTGCATGCAAGAACAGGAATGTCTCCATTAGTTCTCCAAAAAATCTGGTCTACATACGTTGTTCCCAGATACTTATATGGGCTAGAAATCCAAATATTCAATTCATCAGATTTTAAAAAATTGGAACAGCTGCAAAGATCAACCTATAGACAATTCCTATGCCTTCCAGAAAGAACTGCTTCAATTGTCATCTACATCCTCATGGGGGCTGAACCAATAGAGGTAGTACTGGAAAAAATGCTCTGATATTGTTTACAACTATAGCAAGGCTAGACTCGTCCGTTGAAAAAGAAATAACTATTATGGGAGTTGGAAAATTCAACATTAGATGACAGTTTTTTCATTAATAGAATTCAAAAAAATACTCAAAAGGTATGATTTACCATCATCAGCAGAAATACTTGAACACCCTCCTCCACAAAGAACCACTGGAAATTACTGACGAAAAAGGCTATAAATCAATTTTTGGAAAAAGTTTGGACAGAAGAAGCTCATTCAAAATCAACGTTAAAATATCTACAAATACAAGAAAATCCAATTGGAAATCCACACAATATTTTACGCAGTGTAAAAAATCAAAAAATTCGATATACAAAAGGCAGAGATTAAACACAGGTTAATCACGGACACCTATATGTTACAATAATCAGTCTAAATTTAGCCGGAAATTGGTAGTACCAAACTGTAAACTATGTGGAATTGGAGTAGAAGACAGAGAACATTTTCTACTACATTGTCAAACTTTAGAAGCTACTATAGGGATACATATGGAACTTCTATGTAAAGCTATAGAAGAGATTAGGGGGTGGTACACAGGTTCTACAAGAAAATGGTCTACTTATGCAGATGATTTTAGACTGCACTTCTAGGAAAATTTTACAACTGTTACCATATTCAACTGATGATTTGGTCAAAATAGAGCGAATAACACAAAGTTACTGCTTTGGACTTCACCGAAAGCGAGTTGAGCTGATGAAGAACATTATATGATAGAAAAACATGAAATACCTGGACAATTATAACAGTATTCAATACATTGACTTTTCGATATGGCCAGCAAACGGTCTCGAAAATATTTTTATTTTTAAAACATTTTAAGTCATGTGATTTTATCTTTTATGAGCCGAATTCATATTTTACATGGAACTTTATTCTTCGCATAAGAATTTTACCTTTTAATGATAATTTGCAATTTTAATAATGATTGCGTGACTAGCTGAAGGACAAATTTAGTTTGTGTACATATGTTTTTAACGATTCAATAGAATGGATTGAACATTTTAAATACGTTTACATCTACTGGAAACGGATATTTTAATAATAGTGACTGCAAATACGTTCTTAAAAGCCACTAACGTACTTTTTATAAGCCACCAATCACACTATTTTAAGTAACTTTTATTTACTATGTATTAAGTATGTGTAACGGATAGGGCTAGGACCAGGACCTCTCGGATCGTAAATTTTGACAAAAAGGACAAGTCGGCTCGCGAAGAGAGACTACTCGGACCATCGAGGGAGACATTTGGATGTGTGATTTTGTTTTGTATTTCATAGTGTAAGACAAGTCGGACCGATAACAAAACTGACACCATTGAAACTGAATATTCGTGATTCAAAAACTTCATTCAAAGCACGAGAAAATCACTCTACTATTGGACCGTAAATAGAACCACACTTCTTCAAGTAGAAGACAGATTGTTGGCATACTGCTTCCATAGTGAGAACAGCAGTTTTCTCGTTTGGTTTTTCTAGTTTTGTTGGGTTGGGAACGGCGAAGTTTGCCTTTATTATTTCTTTTGATAATGAATTTTGATTAACGAGCTTGTGTGTTTTTTTTTTACCAATCCTTGAATTTTCAGTGATTGACTTAATATTTTTTTTTTTGATTCATATGTAAGCCAAAATAGTATCCTATGAAATATGATCCAAATGGAACAAATGTTATTGATATAGCTATGAGATTTATTCCGTCTGGAGATTATTTCACCAGGTGAGCAGTAAATACTTTCCAGCTGGAGATTATTTCATGGAGCGAGCTATATATTTTTTCCTTTGGAACTTATTTCACGGTGGATAATATAAACCGTTACATATACAGTTCCGATAATGATCTTATGTTCTATTCAATTTTCCTTAATTAGATAATTAGAAGTTAAATACACTTCTACTTCTACTTCTACTTCTACTTCTTAATCGGCCACCTTCAGCACATTGAAGTTTCTGCCAATTTGGTACTGCGCTATGCTTACCCGAGTCGAAAATGAATGTTTATTTTTTATTATTATTATTATTATTTTTTTAATGTTCATAAGATAAAACTATGTACAAGTAAATGAAGCTAATAATTGATGGCTGATACAGCTGTTTTGAATGACTCAACAGAGTCACTCATCACAGTGTTCAGTGGGAGGTTATTCCAATTTCGTATGGTGCGAGGGAAAAAAGATTGCTGTCTTAGTACAAGGCGAGTTTGTGGAATTTGGAAGGAGAATCTGTGCATGTTTCTGGAGAATCTTGATGGTGGTATTAGTCGGTCAGTTTTTGAGATGGCTACTAATTCATTTGTAATTTTGTACATGAGGGTAAGTCTGCTGTCTGCTCTACGATTTGCTAGACTACGCCAGTTTAGTGTTTCAATCATGTTTGTTACACTTGAGGTATTATGGTAACGGTTTGTAACATATCTAGCAGCTCTACGTTGTACCTGTTCTATTTTTTGGATGTTGTCTTTTGTGTAGGGATCCCATGCTGAACAAGCATACTCCAAGGATGGTCTAACTAATGATTTGTATGCTTGTTCTTTCACCTTAATCGAACTTATGTGGATGTTTCTGCGTAAAAAGCCTAGGGTTTTATTTGCTTTATTGGTGATGTTGTTTATGTGACTATCCCATTTAAGATCTGACTGGATAGATACACCTAAATATTTTGCTTTGTCTACATGTTCGAGTTGGTGTCCATGCAGTGTATAATTGAATTTTACAGGTGTTTTATTTTTTGTTATAGATAAGACATTACATTTGTCAGGGTGAAAAGCCGTTTTCCATTTTTGCTCCCATGTACATAGTTTGTCAAGATCATTTTGAAGTAAGATGCAGTCTGACTCAGATTTAATTGTGAGATATGCAATCGTGTCGTCTGCAAATAAACGAATGGTTGATGTTAACTCGTTCGGGATATCATTTATGTAAAACAGAAACAGACTTGGCCCCAGGACCGAACCTTGCGGTACACCTGATTTAACTGATATATATTCAGATGTTTCCCCTTCTAGTAATACTGCTTGAGTGCGGTTTGGAAGAAAATTTTTGAACCAAATGTTTGTTTTTCCTTGTATGCCGTAATAGTTTAGTTTGTGTACCAAAAGATCGTGACTGACTTTATCAAAGGCTTTCGAAAAATCCATAATTAAGACATCTGTTTGGACCGAGTTCTCCATGTTTTTAGTTGTATCATCCAAAAATTCCAATAGTTGTGTTTCACATGAACGATGTTTACGAAATCCATGTTGGAGTGGATACATAATATTGTGTTTGTCTGCATGTGACCTTATGGCACTGACAACAACATGCTCCAAGATTTTACAGCAAATGCATGTAAGGGAGATAGGTCTGTAATTCACTGGACAGTACTTCGATCCCTTCTTGTAAATTGGAGAAACATGTGCTGTGCGCCAGTCTGTCGGGACGACACCAGATTCTAAAGATTTGTTGTAGATCAAGCAAAGTATAGGTGAAATATTTTTTGTTAATTGTTTTAAAATAATTGGTTTAATTTCATCTGGACCAGCAGCTTTGTTTTGGTTTAAATTTATCAGTAATTTTTCAATTCCGTGATTTGTAACAGTAATGTCTGGCATGGTGGGGTATATTTTTGATGAGTCCATGTAGGATTGATCTATAAATTCTTGTGATGTTATTTCACTAGGTTCAGAGAACACTGACTGGAATAGTTCTTTAAGTAATGTGGCTTTCTGTTTAGTATCTGTGACCAGTTTTCCTTCTTTTTTGAGTGAAGTTATGGTGTTATAGTCTGTTTTTTT
>MJUU01034087.1:114318-131619 GCA_002080025.1 Modiolus philippinarum | reverse complement strand
CTTTAGTGAAGCTTTGACCAATCATGTTAAAAAATAAAAGATTTTCATACCTTTAAGCCAGGAAAAAACGCCCCACCACTCGCTACGCTACGCTCCGCTTCGTTTCGGGCGTTTTTTCCCCATTTAAGTCTCATATAAAAAAATTTCCCTAGCCCGTATAGAATTTTTCCCATCCAGTCAGATGGAAAAAATTTTATACCCCACCCCGAATTTTTTTTTTACTTCCTCACCAAGTCGTATGAGAGATACTGCTGATTAGATTTCTTGCTCAGCTTAAATCCGGTCCTCCGGACGAAAGCTCCTTGCAAGGGGTCCTTCTCTTTGTTCAGCGTGGGGCAGGCCATACCTTGATGGTCTCCCCTTCTCGATTTTTCAGAGTGAGGATTTTGCTTTTGCCAAATTTTCCGTCCACTTCCGCCACCTCCGAGATCTTATAGATCACCCCTGTGGGCAAATTCTTCCAATTGAGGGCTTCCTGATTCTGATCCTTCATCTTTTCCTGGAAGGCATCTTCGCTGATAAAGTCGTCACCTCCATCTTGGGAGATTTCGACGAATCAATTGTGTACGAAAGACATAATTCTTGTATTTACCCTATGCTCAATAGGAATGCTGTCCGTTTGCATTTTGCCTCGAGGTAGGGATGTTATGCAGGATTTTGCATGGATGTGGCAGAATCCCCCTTTTGATACTACTAACGGAAGCGTGCCATAAATTTCCATATTGCACTAGTGCAAATATGACTTAAATTTCATGACGATATCGACAACTAAAATCCCATTTTTAGCAGAACTTAAAAGACCAAACCAACTATTGTTTATACGCACAACGCAGCGCATTGTCATTGTTCTGTAAGACGTCTATGACGTCGCACCGTGTGGAAGATCAACAGTAATGTTGGTAAATGCCATATTTGGTATCCCTTGTTTATTTTTGGAATTTTTCAAAACCATCCTCTCTGAAACCACTTACTTGTTTTTCAGGTTCGCACCTTTTCCAATATGGCCGCCAGCATGGAACATAGTTTAACATTGGACCCTATGGGAAAACTTTCAAAGATCTCCTCTGATACTACCGAGCCAATTGGAACCAACTTGACCACAATAGTCCTTGGGTGGTCCCCTACAAAAAATTTGTTTTTCAAGTCCGCACCTTATCAGATGGCCGCCATCGGGGAAACATTGGACTGTATGGGAAATTGCATTCATAGATCTTCTCCTCTGAAACCACAATAACAATTTGACCCAAATATGATAATAATAGTCCTTTAGTGGTCCCTGTAAAAGCTTGTTATTTTTATATTCATATCCAATTCAAGATGGCTGCCAAATGCATTTAGAAATCTTTCGGAAGCCGAACTTGGTAACAGAAGTACATTGGTGGTCCCCTTTAAAAGTATGTTGATGATGTTTATACCTAATTTAACATTGGACCATATGGCCTCTTGTTGTGTCGCCTGCGTTCATTCAGTGGTGACATAAAGGGATCATTATTCGTCGTCTTGCGTCTGACGGCGTCACAAAAAAAAATTTCTATCACTTTTTTCTCAGGAACCACATATCCCAGCCTTCTTCAGTTTGGCGTGGAGTATCAGTATGGGGACCTATACTGTGTAAGAGAGTTTGGAATCTCTCTCATGTCCACTTCCTGTTTGACGGAACTTATAATATTTTTGCGTTGTGAAAATTCTGTCACATTTTTCTCAGGAACCACATATCCTTTTGCAATTTTGCATGGAGTATCGGTATGGTACCTTTACTGTGTAAGAGAGTTTGGAATCTCTCGCATGTCCACTGTTTGACGGAACTCACAATATTTTTGTGTGTTTGAACATTTTTGTCACATTTTTCTCAGGAACTACATATCCCAGCCTTCTGCAATTTGGCATGGAGTATCAGTATGGGGACCTATACTGTGTAAGAGAGTTTCGAATCTCTCTCTTGCCCACTTCCTGTTTGACGGAACTTACAATATTTTTTGCGTTTTGAAAATTCTGTCACATTTTTTTCAGGAACCAAATATCCCTGCCTTTTGCTATTTTGCATGGAGTATTGGTATGGTACCTTTACCGTGTAAGAGAGTTAGGAATCTCTCACATGCCCACTTCCTTTTTGACCGAACTTACAATATTTAAAAAAAAAAATCATCATTCAAAATTCCCAGGAAGACTTACTACTAAGTATTATATTAAGGCCATGGTCCAGGTGAGTGATGCAGAACAGTATTACTATTGTTTATATCATAATTAAAAAACCATGTGTTCCTAACTGATTTTCATGAAAATTTAGACATATATCAGTGATTCTCAAAATTGTGACCCACATCGTAATATGACTGTCCTTGGTTAAAAAAAATGTAAAAATTACTTTTCTTTAATAAACAAAACGTTGTTTTGTTTTGCTTCACATCTGAAGAAAACAAATTAACCAACAGTAGCATGATACTATCAACAATTTTGGCACAAGCTGGATTTAAACAACTGAATTTTAACTAAAATTCCATGTCGCTAGCAGAATCTAATTTTTGAGGTTGACGTCGTAATTATTGAAATCGGGTTTTTGATATTTTACAACTAACTTTTAAGACGGAAGCCACTTTGTTTTTCAGTGTATGCAACTAGAAACAGACACATTAAAGTATAAAACTCAGAAAATTTACTATTCAAGCTGTCGCTAATTTTGTATTAACAAGCGTTACCGAGAAAGCAATGCGCACAAACAAGTTATAACTTGGTGATCATTCAGGTAAAATGGAGAAAAATATATGTTGAGGACATCTTATGTTCAACTGGAATAGGAATGCTTTCATCGATACTGGACTTTTTTCCATATGAACTTTCATTTGTCATTTTGAAACTTGTCGCTTATAAGAAATTAACATCCGTGACCAAGGTTTGTCAGTCATGTAACATGTTTAGGGAGTTTGTTTGCAGTATATCTTAAGGGAACATACAGATATATTAGAGAAATGCAAGAATCAGTTACATGTCGGAGTTTCTGTTCAGTCAGCAGTCAAAATATTGGGAGTGTCATTAACTCCCGTTACCATTAACAAGCGTGACCAAATTACTGGACACAAAATAAAAACCCTGCTTTTCACGAATCTCAATTTAGGCATTTGTTATAATAATATTAACTCCAAAAATGTAGAAAGACAACATTTGAAAGCAATGACGAATCGAAATTATACCCAAACTAAGGAATTTTTATGAAATTATTTGATAAGGTTGTAATATTTCCTGCACAGTCCGATTGGGAAGGAATTTGGTCAACTGGTTAACCTACTGTAGATAATCAATGACTTTGTTCACATATTTTCATCACAAGTTGAAAAGAGCACGTTTATTGGAAAGAAAACGAACGAAACGCAAACTATTAATTATGGCCAAAAAGTAACGGATGTTAAAACTGTAACGAAAAATTATTTTGTAAGAAAATTCTTCATAGTTTCGTGAATTTTCATGAAATCTAACATTGATCATGATTTGTATTAATAATGTACAATTGTTAAATTATACAATATTCATTTGAACGTCTTTGATGCAGATGTTTAAAAGGGGACATTTTTAAGCCTTGTCTTAAAAGGAGGAGACAAGTTAAAGTATTTTCTATTTAACAGTTAGGCACGGTGAACAATATACATGAACAAAGGAATAATTAAAAGCATATCTAAAATGGAAGAGGCCTACTGTGATAGAATTGAAACTCGATTACAGAAGTTGATCGACGTTTGTAAAAATTAACATCCGTTACCAACATTTCAGGAGCACTGGTGACTTTAAATTATCCATGTTTTACGTTCCGTCGTAAAACAGAAAAACAATTATTGAATTGATACTAATTTTTGGTCTCCTTTATCTTCAGTGCTCGATTTAGCCAGAGACAAATGTTCACACAAAATGTATATGATGAATTTGATCATGTAGTAATATCTTTAGTGAAAGGGGAAACGTTCACAGAAGCAGGATTGCCAAACAGTTAATGATGAAACTTTTCCCGAAACCATGTGATCGTAACCCGAGAGACAGTCTTCCATTGAGAAATGGTCACTTAAGGAGATTTGATTCATTTAAGAGACTTTTCCAATTGCAATGATTAACATCCGTTACAATGAGATTTCGGTCTATTTCAAATTTTCATTATAATACAAACATGCTGAGGTTTAAAGTTTACAAGATTTTCGAGAACTAAAGTCATTTAAAGTTTAAAACAACCAAGGAACAGAGCGACAGCGTCGATTTATTGTAAAAATAAATATATTAAAGATCATAAAATATTGATGTATTTTTGAACATTTTTTATTATGATTTTGTATAGCGATTTTGCACAGAAAAAATTGTCTGACAATGTAAACAATGTTTTTGTTTGCTGTATATGCTTGTTTTAAAAATATCATTACATTTTCTAATGATGTTTCAGGGTATCGATGTTCAAAATCGCGTAATTGTATTACTGATAGTGTGTTTAACATCCGTTACCATGGGTTTTGGGGGTTCTTCTAAAATTGTTGTATAAAAATTATTCAAAAAGATATGTGGATGAAATTTTATAGATAGACTCCAAAATGCTAATACTTCCCGAAAAAAATCATTATTTTATGTTTCTTTAATATAATATTTTTTCACATTTCTGCTGTGGAAGTGGGACACAATTTTGAGAATTACTGATATAGTTGTGAATATATCCAGGAATTGTTGCTTTGTGAATTTTCGTTGAATAAATCTTTGAACAATTTATTAGACAATTACCCCAAAATATTAAACTTTTGGGAGATTTGCAAGCTTCACACACTTCAAGATATAAGTGATTTTAGTGTCTTCCCAAAATATGTAGAACAGGGAGGGACATGTTTTTGTAAACAAAAACAAATCTTTCATTATTTTTTTTTTAGATTATTTCTAGGCTACCTACGTTGATACATTTCTTCACAAGAGGAAACGGTACAAAGCTTACTATGAAAATGCTTATCAATTTGATTAAACCCAACTTCAGCCCAGTGGGTTCCAATAGGAGAACAAGAGAAAATTCCATGTATGGCAAATTTCTTAAGTATCTACGCGAAGCTGCAGGTATATTCATATTACAACCATTATTAAAAACGTATGCTTTAGTAGAAAAATATAGATTAAACTTGTATAAAGTCACTTAATTTGAGCATTATATATCTGTAAAATTGACAAATATGGCAAATTTAATAGATACATATTTTATTTCATGGTCCAATCAACAAAACCAATGGTATGATACAATACTATGTATGTTTATTAGTTAGAAGATTTTTACTTGCATTAAATGTTAAAGATCGAAAGGTTTGAAGTATTTTTTAATGACTTTAAATAAAGAGTTTTATATTGTCAACCGTCACTCAGAGTCCTAAGTATTATGTGCTAAGCATAGAAAACATTATATTTTTACTTTAAATACATGTACATGTATGCTAGTTTCATTAAAATCTTACAAACAATCACAGATTAATTTCTGCTATAATGCAGTAGTAACCTCCATTCAAAGGTAGGATATGTAGCTAAAGGTAAATTAAAATTCTACTCAAATTTGTTCGTTGACCAGGTTATTTAGAATAAATTTGTTTACATGTAGATGTCTTCTTTTAAATAATATGAGTGATTATTTTCCACTGAGTTCAAAACTGGTGTTAAATGGATTTTCATTAAATTTAATCAAAATGTAAATACATTGTGTACTATTATCTGTCAAATGAGGAGGTTCAAAAAATTGAATCAGATTAGCAACACATGATACAATATAATCTACTGTAATTGTACTTTTTTCGTGAGTACTTATTTTAGCGAAAATTTCTTTCTAGCTAAGTTCTCGTGTATTTAATTTTTAGCGAAAATTTCTTCCTAGCTAAGTTCTCGTGTATTTAATTTCACAGAAGTGAGTGATTTCCTCATTACTTTAATGTAAAATTATTATATTTGCGGGTACTTATTTTGGCGGAAAGTTGCTGACCGCCAAATTCGTGAAAATAAGGACACTGTGAAAATTAGTACAATTACAGTATATTTGACTTACTATTATTATTTTATTTTATTTAGGTGGTAGAAAGTCTGCAGATTTAAGAAGCATTCTCATGTTTGTAACAGGAGCTGAAGAGGAGCCTTGTCTTGGTTTTACGATTCACCCGTCCCTTGAATTTATAGAAGGAGAGTCTTTCCTACCAACAGCAAATACTTGTGTGAACAGATTAAATCTTACTATAGCATCAGATTTAGTGGAACCACCCACAGACGAAATCTTGCATAATCTCTTTGATTATGCATTTTTTAACAAATTTTTTGGACTCCAGTAATTTGAAAGGCCATCACTGAGCATATGTAATCTACTAATGAGGTTTACAAAATTTTTTGAGATCTTGACGTACACTTGAACTCATTTCTTTTTTAGCCCACCTGGCTATAGCCAGGGTGAGCTTTTGCAATCACCTAGCATCCGTCGTCCATCCTTCTTTTATTTTTCATTCTAAGATCTTCTCCTCTGAAACCACTGAGCTAATTTAAACCAAATTTAGTCAAAATAATCCTTGGATGGTCATCTTCAAAGTTAGTGATTTTTATGACCTTACCTCATCCTTGATGGCCCCAGCAGAGAACATAGTTTAACTTAGAACCTATGGGTATTGCATTCAGAGATCTGCTTCTCTGAAACTTCTAGCCCAGTTAGAACCAGACTTAGTCATAATGGTCCTTAGATGGTCCCCTCTTAAAAATAAGGTATGGGGCAGGTCCGAACCTCATCCAAGATGGCCGCCAGCTTGGAACATAGTTTTTTTAACATTGGACCCTTTGGAAAACACATTCAAAGATCTCCTCTGAAACTACTGATTAAGTTGGTGCCAAACTTGGCCACAATAGTTGTTGGGTGGTCTCCTACAAAAAAAAGTTGCTTTTCAGGTTTGCACCTAATCCAAGCTAGGAAGATAGTTTAACACTGAACCCTATGGGAAAATGCATTCAGACATCTTCTCGGAAACTAGTGGGCCAATTTGAACCAAACTTTGCAATAATAGTCCTTTGTAGGTCCCTACAAAAAAGTTGTTTTTCGGGTTTACACTTTATCTAAGATTGTGCCAGAACATAGTTTAACATTTGACCTGGTGGGAAAACTCATTCAGAGATCTTATCCTCTGAAACACTGCGCCAGTTGGAACCAAACTTGACCACAATAGTCCTTGGATGTACCTTTAAAAAAAAGTTGTTTTTCAGGTTTGCTCTTTATCCAAGATGGCCACAATCAAGGAACATAGTTTAACATTGAACTGTATGGGAACACTTTCAAAATCTTTTCCTCTGAATCTACTGTGCTAATTTGAACAAAACAATAGCCCTTTGTGGTCCCAAATACAAGGTTGTTTTTCAGGTTTGCACATTATCCAAGATGGCTTCCAGCAGGAAAGCTATTGTAGTACTTCACCCTATGGTAAAACATGTTTAGAGATCTCCTCCCGTAGATATGTAACTACATCATTTGTCTTTCACGTTTGATAAACAAAAAAAATCCTGCACTGGAAGCACAGCTTGATCCTTTTTTGGATGAAAGTACCGTATTTGGATACAGGATCCTATTTGAGTGAGGTGAGCCATATAGGCTCTCGTGAACCAATTGTTTAAATTTTAGGAAACTTCAGTTTCATTTTTATGGCCTAAAGTGTTTTATATCACCTATCTGGAATTTTGAAGCTGATAGTTTAATGGTAATATACAAAACAAAAATTTTGTCACAGTTGATGTATTTTTGTTTATTTTAATATGCAGATGCATGGAAATCTTAGGAGAGACATACCAACATCATTAATGCATTGACTTTTATGTAAGTGCAGCATATAAGCATAACTGAATTTAATGTTTGTTTTTTATGCCCCCGGATCTTCAGATCGGGGGCATATTGTTTTTGTCCTGTCTGTCTGTCTGTATGTCTGTATGTCTGTCCGCTAATAACTTTTTATACTACCGCAAAAATTTTTGCGGTCGTATAATGGTATGGTGCTGTCGTTGTCGTTGTCGTCGTTGTCTGTAGACACTTTTGTTTTTGGTCAATAACTTTAGTTTCAGTTGACCAATCGTTATGAAATTTTGACACAATGTTCCTTGGCACAAAAGGAAGGCTTGGCTTAGTCTTGGTTATTGTGACCCCACCCGTTTTGGAAAAAGGGGCCAAAAAGGGTTAAATTTGATGATTTAACATATTTGACTGTAGATTGTTTATTTTTTATCGGATTTTGATGAGGTTTCTTTCAGTGTCTTCCTGAGGAAATTTCCAATCAGGAGCATGCTAACGGATTTCATGTGGCATGTACCGTTCACGAGATAAATGGGGCCCAAAGAGGGCAAATTTCAAAAATTAATTTTTTTTTATTTTTAGTCCGATGTTGATGCATTTTTTTGCAGTGGATTCCTTATGAAAATTTAACATAGCGCAGCACCATTAAATTTTTGATAACTTGTTCCTTTTCCAAGCTTTGAGGGGCCCAATGGGGGAAAAATTGAAAACATGTGGATTACCTAAAATTTTTGTTTTGCATCCAATTTCAATGGGATTTTTTTCTTTAGATTCCTCTCATTGTATGCTTTATGAAGTATTCGACAGATTTGACGTAGCTCTTACTGTTTCCGAGCTATTAGGGGTCAAAAGGGCCAAAATTGCAATTTTTAGAAATATGTAAAATCTTTATTTTACATCAAATTTTGATGGGATTTTTTTCTTTGGATTCCTCTCAATGTAAGCTTTCAGGTGTATGTCAACAGATTTGATCAAGCTCTTACTGTTTCCGAGCTATAAGGGGTCAAAGAGGTCAAAATTGCAATCATTAGAAATATGTGAAGTCTCTTTTTCATTAGATTTTGATGGGATTTTTATCTTTGGATTATTCTCTTTTTAAGCTTTCAGTGATGATGGCAGTATTTTTATACCACCCGCAAACAAAGTTTGGGGGGGTATATAGGAATCACCCTGTCTGTCTGTCCGTCCGTCTGTCCGTCTGTCCACACTTCTCGTAAGCGCAACTCCTCTTAAACCACTTGAAGGATTTTGATGAAACTTTACACAAAGGAAGGACACTATATGAAGATGTGCATGAAGGAATATAATTATTGCCAGAAACCAGGAAGGGGAGATAATCCGACTTTGCCTTTTTGTTGATTCCCTATACATGGGTTACCTCGTAAGCGCAACTCCTCTTAAACCACTAGAAGGATTTTGATGAAACTTTACACAAAGGAGGGACACTATATGGAGATGTGCATGATGAAATATAATTATTGTCCGAAACCAGAAAGGGGAGATAATTGGACTTTGACTATTCATTGATTCCCCATGTATGGGTTACCTCGTAAGCGCAACTCCTCTTAAACCACTGGAAGGAATTTAATGAAACTTCACACAAAGTAAAAACACGATTAGGAGATGTGCATGAAGGCATATAATTATTGTCAGAAACCAGGAAGGGGAGATAATCTGACTGACTTTTCGTTGATTCCCTTTTCATGGGTTACCTCGTAAGCGCAACTCCTCTTAAACCACTAGAAGGATTTTGATGAAACTTTACACAAAGGAAGGACACTATATGGAGATGTGCATGAAGAAATATAATTATTGTTCAAAACCAGCAAGGGGAGATAATTGAACTTCGACTTTTAGTTGATTCCCCATGTATGGGTAACCTCGTAAGCGCAACTCCTCTTAAACCACTGGAAAGAATTTAATGAAACTTTACACAAAGTAAGGACACTGTATGGAGATGTGCATGAAGGAATATGATTATTTTCAGAAACCAGGAAGGGGAGATAATTCAGCCTAGAGTTTTCATCGATTCCCTATGTATGGGTTACCTCTTACGCACAACTCCTCTTAATCCACTTGAAGGATTTTGATGAAACTTTGGACAAAGAAAGAACACTATATGTAGATGTGTAAAATGTCAAATAGGCTGAAAAGGGTGAATTTTATATTTGTCTGATTTAGACAGAGTGTTTTCATTGGAACCCTTGTGAAAAGTTTTTTCTTGAAGATTATATCATTGTGTCTGCACCTGTATTGTGTCCACACCAACTTAATTTTGCACTTACCATATTGATTCAGGGTTCAATGAGCGGGGGGTATCTTTGGCTGCCATTCGGCGACAGCTCTTGTTTACATTGCTCTTTGGTTTCCAAGCTATAATGGGTCAAAGGGGCCAAATTGCAATACTTCAAAATATGTATAATCTTTATTTTTCATTGGATTTCAACCTGAGTTTTTTCTTTGGATTTCTCTTGATGGTAGTCAACAGAATTTCTTAGCTCTTACAATATCCTAGTAGTAAGGGATTAAAAGAGCTATTTTCATTTTCACTAGTTTGTGTCCACTTAATTTCTGTGACAAGGTCCTTATTGTGTCCAGCAAATTACTGTGTCCACATTAATTTTAGTTTACACTTGTTCAAATTTCAGTGTTCGACATGCTGCGGTCGTATCATGCTTTGCTCGGCGTAGCCCTTTATGAACCAGATGTGATAGGCCCTTCATATTTGGTATGTGTATTGATCATGTAAAGCTGAACACCATTATGCAAACTTCACTAGGGTCAGGTCAAAGGTCAGGGTAACAGAGGTCAAAAGGTCAAAATCTAGATTTTGCTATATCTCGTTAATTACAATTGCTAGAGGCTTGATATTTTATATGTGAATAGATCTAATGGAGCTTAGTACAAATTTACAAAAAATTGGGGTCAGGTCAAAGGTCAAGGTCACTTAGTGCAAATTTGAAAACTTTAACAAAAACTTTAACATTGCCTATATATTTTAAACCAGATGTGATAGAACCTTCATATTTGGCCTGTATATTGATCATGTAAAGCTGAACACCATTATGCAAATTTCACTAAGGTCAGGTCAAAGGTCAAGGTCACGGAGGTCAAAAGGTCAAAATCTAGATTTTGCTATAGCTTGTTAATTACAATTGCGAGAGGCTTGATATTGTATATGTGAATAGATCTAATGAAGCTTAGTACAAATTTACCAAAAAAAATTGGGGCCAGGTCAAAGGTCAAGGTCACTGAATTGCAAATTTGAAAAATTTAACAAAAACTTCAACATTGCCTATATCTTTTAAACCAGATGTGATAGCACCTTCATTTTTGGCCTGTATATTGATCATGTTAAGCTGAGCACCATTATGCAAATTTCACTAAGGTCAGGTCAAAGGTTAAGGTCACAGGTCAAAAGGTCAAAATCTAAATTTTGTTAGCATTTATTTTGTATTGCAGACATGATTGCTACCGGGGGCATGGTGTTTCACAAACACATCTTGTATGTAGAGTTCTTCGTTCATATTTGTCTAATTATTGTCTTTTGTAAAACAGTGATGTAGGTATTGCTTTTCAGTCACAGGGGTGTTAACAGTATTGTTTAGCATTTCAAAATGTTCATGAATAATTTTTTTTTTCAAGCAACTCTAAAATCTCAAAAAACTACAAATGATAAATGATTCAGTAACAGAGTTCATGTACAGTTTTGGTGTACAAGTGCCTTCCTATTAAATAGTCCCATATTTAATATCATCTCAGTATAGCTGACTATTCAAAGTTCTTTTATGTTTTGATTTTTGGTATTTGATGGTGAAACAGTGATTAAAGGGATTAATATTTTTACAGATACTGATAATGCTTTGCAGATATGACATACTTTAGTATCCACTTTTGTATTTTAATGATTCTAAAAATTGTTCACTTTACAGTTATTAAAAAAAATCTTTAGTCAGTGTCTAAGAATTGTATTTTTATGCCCCACCATGAATGTGGAAGCGCCACATAGATTTAGCCCTGTCCGTCCCAAAGTCTTTAAGTCGATTTCTCATTGTATTCTTGTAATACATGTATATAATAACAAAATTACCGAGGTCACAATGAACTTAATTTCTGCAGATGACATTTCAGTAACTTATACCTTCAGTTATTCAGTGAAGATAAAACCTAAATATTTGGAAGACTTTCTTTGAAACTATCATCTTAATCNCCCCCCCCCCCCCTTCAGGTTAAATGGTCGGTCCCTAACAAAATTACCGAGGTCACAATGAACTTAATTTCTGCAGATGACATTTCAGGAACTTATACCTTCAGTTATTCAGTGAAGATAAAACCTAAATATTTGGAAGACTTTCTTTGAAACAATCATCTTTATCGAGTGCTACCTGATATATTAACTACTAGGTGTGCATGACCTACATCTTACGCGTGACTGGCATTGGTTAAATTTGTCATTCAGGTCCACATCTCCACTACTATACATTGTATTATGATTGTACGATAGTCTGGTATTTGTGTCTTATAGACAAATTTTTTAGTTTTTTTTCCATTACACTGATGCATACAGAAAAATCCCCTAAAAACATGTATAGTTTTTGCCTTCTTCAGTAAGTGGAATATTATTCAGGCACAAAAAATAGCAACAGATCTTGGAATTTTTTACAGCAAAGCCTGACATATTTGGTCTGCATAATTTCTTGGTGTTTATTTGTCACCACTTGACATCCAACATTCATTTTTTTCTTTGTGTAAATAAAGGTAACAACAAAATGAAGGAATGGGCTGATCAATCTTAAAATGTCTTGGGTCTGGTAAACAACACAAGATCATTGCAAGATGTAAAAGGGAAAGTTATGTGATAATCCCAGTACAACACACACACAAAGAACTTATCAAAACAAAGAAGTCAATATCTTAAAATATTATAGGTTTTTTTTTTGGCAAACTTTGTATAAGCCATACTTACCCTTGTCTCTAATATTTACAATATACGCACTCTAGAAGAAAGGTTCAATATATTTTAAACTTTAAAATGTATATATCAGCAATAATTATAGAATAATAATGGATTCTAAATGTATTAATGATTGAAAATAATCTCAAACCTATATATAGACAGTAAGGTATCTGGTATGGAATAGTTATAGGTTGAACTAATTGGGAATTGAACTTTAATGAGTTAATGTGAAATTATCCTCAGGGCACTCAAATACACATCAATACCAAAATTTGATGATGTCCAATCTTGTGAACATTGTTGATTTAACATTTGTTTAAGGTTTTCATGGTTAGGTACTGAGACTGTAGGTTCATCAAATATTGGTCTTTGATTCTCTCCCCTATCAAAACCACTCTCTATGTCACCTTCCACACCATAGAAATTTCTCTCATCCTCCATAAGATGAAAGGAAACGGGATTGTTCATTGTTCCTGCAGTAAACAGTCTTTGTGGTGATGTTCCAACAGTACGTACTCTATGATTGTTCCAAGCATCCTTCCAGAGTGACAGTTTTTCATTTATCTTTTTCAAAAAAACATGATGAAGAGCAAATAAGTGAAATTCATTCAATACATCAAGAATACCTTCATCTTCCATATAATAGAAAAGAGAGTAGTAAAAAAATAAAACTCCTTCAAATACATCCCGCCATAAGCGCTCGATGCGTTGGTTGTGAGTGCTTTCCCCGTTATCATTGGGTTTCCTTCATGTCTACGCGTTCTTGTCATGAACTCAGCTACCTTAATATTTTCCAGTCCTTTGTCAGAACGGACTCTCAAAGGAAGACCATGTGCATTTACCCCGTCAACAAAACATTTGAGAACTGTGCTAGCTTTGTTATTATCTGTGCAATTAAGAAAAGTAATGAAACGACTAAATCCATCCAATCCACCAACTATGACAAAACGCCAACGTATAAGTTTATGGTTTGTGTCGATATGCCACAAATGATTGACTCCATCTACATTATACACCCTTCTCGTCAATCGTCGTTTTTTTCTGTCTGATATACCAATCTGATCAAGACGATGAAGACTGTCTCTAAGGCGATATCTTGGAACCTACAAAATGTTTTATATGCATGTATATTCTATATCACTCGAACAATTTAAAGCAAATTTACTCACAACAGTCCTTGGGTGGTCCCCTTCAAAGTTTGTAATTTTTATGTGGATACCTAATCCAAGATGGCTGCCAGCGGGGAACATAGTTTAACATAGGACCCTATGGGAATGCCGCTGAAACCGCATAAACAATTTAAAGCAAATTTAGTCACAGTAGTCCTTGGGTGGTTCCCTTTAAAGTTTGTGATTTTTATGACCGTACCTCATCCAAGTAACTGCCAGCAGGGAACATAGTTTAACATAAGACCTTATGGGAAATGCATTCAGAGATCTTTTTCTCTGAAACCCCTTGAACAATTTGAGGCAAATTTAGTCACAACAGTCCTTTGGTGGTCCCCTTCAAAGTTTGTGAATTTTATATTGATAGCTCATCCAAGATGGCCGCCAGCTTGGAACATAGTTTAACATAATGACCCTATGGAAAATGCATTCAAAGATCTCCTCTGAAACCACTTGAACAATTTAAACGAAATTTAGTTACAATAGTCCTTGAATGGTCCCCTTTGAAGTTTGTGATTTTTATGACAGACCTCATGCAAGATGGCTGCCAGCGGAGAACATAGTTTAACACAGGACCCTATGGGAAATGCATTCAAAGATCTCCTTTGAAACCGCTTGAACAATTTAAAAGCAAATTTAGTCACAGTAGTCCTTCGGTGGTTCCCTTTAAAGTTTGTGATTTTTATGACAGTAACCCCTTCCAAGATGGCCACCAGCAGGGAACATAGTTTAACATAGATCCCTAAGGGAAATGCATTCAAAGGTCTTCTCCTCTGAAACTGCTTCAACAGTTTAAAGCAAATTTAGTCACAATAGTAGGTGGGTGGTACCCTTTAGATTTTGTGATTTTTATGACTGTACCTCATCTAAGATGGCCGCCAGCCAGGAACATAGTTTAACATAGGACCCTATGGGGAAATGCATTCAAAGATCTTCTCCTCTGAAACCATTTGAATAATTTCAAGTAACTTTTATCGTAATAGTCCTTGGGTAGCCTCCTTCAAAGTTTGGGATTTATATGTTCGTACCTCATGCAAGATGCCTGCCAGCAGGGAACATAGTTTCACATAGGACCAGTTTCCACAAACTGTCACAATATTATATAGGTATCCTAGCTCTTTAAAAAAATATTTTGATAATGTTCATTCCTCATCCAAGGACTGGAAGCTGATGGCAACATAATTTAACATTAGACAATATTGCGTCTCGGATTATACAAAGGCAATGGTCCAGGTGAGCGATACAGGCTCTTGAGAGCCTCTTTTTTTCTAAACCGTTGTAGATAATGAGCTAATATTTGGTATGTGAGTCTACCACTATGAGTCGCAAAGAAAGTTTGAGTTTGGTTCCGATCCACTGATTTTTGACGGAGTTATGGGCCTTGGACTTTGAAAAGTGGGTGAAATATGAGTTTTCTGGACTTTTATTCTAAACCGTTGCAGATATTGAACTAATACTTGGCATGTGAGTCTACCACCATGAGTTACAGAGCAAGTTTGAGTTTGGTTCTAGACCATTGATTTTTTAGGGAGTTATGGGCATTGGACTTAAAAAAATTTGGTGAAATATCAGTTTTCCGGACTTTTTTGTAAAACGTTGCAGACATTGAACTATTATTTGGTATGTTAGTCTACCACTATGAATTTCAGATCAGGTTTGAGTTTGGTTTTAGTACACTGATTTTTGATGGAGTTATATACTCTAGTTTCTTTTGGATCGGATGTAAACTTTTTGAGTTATCATTCGGAAGGCAACTTTTGACGTCCACCCGCCCGCATCACCAAACCAACGCCCGACCTGTAATGGAATATGCATGTGAGGTATGGAAGTACTCAGAATCATGTAGATAAGCTAGAGAAAATTGAATAAGAAACAGCTCGGATAGTAACGGGCTTAACTAAATATACAAATACAATATTTTTATCATGAAACGGGTTGGGATTCTCTAATAAACCAAAGAAAAATTAGAAAATTGAGAGTTCTTTAAGAAATGAATACCGGTTCATGTCCTGATTATATGATTACAGGGTTATCACAAGTCTTTTATGCAATCTACAGTGCGCTAATAGAATGAATTGTATGAAAAATGCTGCTCCAGCATTATCAGTGTTTAAAACAGAATTAAAAGGAATTGTTTAAAAGCTCCCCTTTATTACGGCGACGGTCCTCGCGGATTGAACATTTTACATACACGGTTAATTAAGATACCAATGCAGCTTTCTATATGCAGACCAATATGGAATATATGTTGTAAATGATCCCACATATGCCTTAAGCCCCTCTTACACTAGACCGTATAACCCAAACGGACGCCGAACGTATATAAAAAAATTCGTCTCCGTTCATATATACGTTTGTCGTCCGTTCTTTATCCGGTGAATACGGTTCATGTACCGTCATGTCCGTTTTGTACGGTGAAAAATTTTGAACATGTTCAAAACCTGGAACGGACATATATACCGCACAAAATGTCCGGTGAATACACGGTATGTTTACGTTTTGTTCGGTTCCCATGCGTTGTATCTCCGTTATTCATTCGTTACTTGTTCGTCTTGCATCCGTTCATGCACGGTAGATTAAACTTGTACCGGACAGATAACGGATAAACCGTTCGTGTTCCGATCTTACAGCGGAAACCTAACGGACGACCAACGAATAAAACGAATTTTATAATGGTTTTCTATATGGTCATCCAATAGAAGATGCTATACACTTCTTTTTTTATATTGCTTATTTAATTTAGTAATTTGAGGAGTTGTTGATTTGTATTTATCTGGTAACAATTCTGACATATGCCCATAACATAATAAAATTACAAAATTGCCCATTCTCTAACCGTTTTACTACATTATATGTGTTAAGCCAGTGGCGTAGCTACCATATAGGCACGGAAGCATGTGCTTCCACAGGCTCACCATAGAAATTAACCAAAATTTCCCCACCCTTTTTTCTTCAATGATGTACCTCCACGTCAATTTGGTGGTAGTTACGCCTCTGTAAGCAGCATCCGCCACTCCAAAGACTGTATAACTGGAACCGGATCTTGGTCTTGGGTATTTACAAATGCATTTTCGCCTTGGGTCAGTGGTGGAGAAGGTTATAAGGAACGTGCAGTTCTTTTCTTCGGCCATTCTCTTGCCTCTCTATTGGTCAAGCATGTCGTAATAATTATCTGTGTCAAATAAGTTTTAAGCGGTGAAAAGACATAATTATATATTTTTAATCTTTTTAATAGATAGTTTTATATGGTACCTATTCGTTTTATAAATTCGTTCTACTCGGTTGTCGTAGGGTACGTTTCCGTGACAAATCCGTTTTATTCGGTACTCGTCCGGTATGTTACCGTTATAAATACGTTTTATTCGGTGCTCGTCCGGTAG
>MJUU01034087.1:90093-106983 GCA_002080025.1 Modiolus philippinarum | reverse complement strand
TATTTTTACAACTTTGATCAAAGATACCCTGTCATGTCTACGTGTTTAAGCTGTTGTCAAGCTCTATTCATAACGTTATAAAGTATTATAACAAATAAACCGTGCTTAATGTTAACATATTATTAACATCTACAATTGGCAACATCAGCTGACTTTTGTTGAATCAAACTGTTCTAACAAATTTTCGTGATTTCCCTAGCAAGGGCACAAGTCGATGCAAATCATGCTTTTCTCGTCACAAATGAAGGAACGACTGCAAACAGATGCACCTTTACACCTGTAAAAAGTCGGATGACATCATAGCGGGACAGGACATGCTTACCCTTCCGGAGCACCTGATGTCATTCCTAGTTTTCATGGGAGTTCACGCTATGAGTGCCTTAGTTCTATATGTTTTTTTTTTTCATTTCCGTGCATTGCGGCTGTCTCACGTCCTTGTTTTGTCTGTGTATTTCTGTTGCCGTTTTTGTCATGTCTTTGGACTTCGAATTTTGTAATCATCACTTCCCTTGCTCCTTCGGTATTCTACTGCCGTTGTTCCAGTACAAAGAACGTGTTCAAGACCGTTGCTTCCTCTTCGCCAACTGAAATCCAAGTGGGATGCTAAAGGAGGTTAAGCTAGATTGGATGTTATTCAAACATTAGATTTTAAGCTAGACATGCATCTTCGCTAGCCAAGGGTTACAATTCCCTATGCCAGTGAAGATGGAAGAACGGTTTACTAGATGGTATTTGAACAAGGCAAGCCCCATTGGGTGTTGTCAGTTTGACACATAATTGTGTGTTCAGATCCCCTTGACATGACATGAGGTAAATATGACCCTTGTGCGATCTTTGTTTTTGTTTTACAAGCAGCTACACATATGAGATATCGTCTTTTTTATAATAAGATGCACAAAGACCATGATTGTGCAGTATCTGAATTAAAATATGGTAGATTTGTGAAGCAAGTCCCGAATGAAACACTTAAATAAGTATTAACAGAGACAGTACATTCTGCTATTGATGAAAATTTACGGAGCATTTCAATGAACAGAAGTGGTATCTATTGCAGACTCAAAAGCGGAATCGTCAAGAAGCCAGTATAAAAAAAAACATTGTTAGAGATTGAGGTATATTTGATACAGAATAAGATAAATTTGATACTTGATCAGGAATAGAATATTCAGTTTCTCATATAACTGTTTCAATAATCTACACGACGTAAAATAACGAAAGTGTATGCAGATTATTCGCGTTTAACATTATTGAATGTAGAACAGGAACCGAACGCACCTCCGCCTTTATACCTGTTGCAGAAACAAAACCTTCAAAAAGTAAAATCGTACTACTGAAAACTCAAAATCGATGAAGGAATATGGAGTACATGCATATTTAGTTCTTTCAGTTTCATTTTTCATAATTGACTCAGTCCTGTTGCCAACTGAATTTTACTGTTGTTACGATTGTTTTTTATTTATCACATTGGCTGTAGATGGAAGGTTTGGGCCCAATAAAACTAGTTCAACCCCGCCGCAGCAGGTTTGCGCCTGTCCTAAGTCAGGAAATTTATTAAGCCTTTGTGTGTCTTGTCTTTTTTCTAGTTCGTTTACTTTATGTCTATAGGAGTCTAGGATGATGTTAATTTCGCTGAACATGATTACTCTTTATTCAGGGGCCTACTCCGACCTGCCGTTGGGTGTGGGGTTTTCTCACCGTTCATTGAAGATCTTATGGTGGCTTTGAGTTGTTATTACTCCCCTTTGGGTCGTTGTCTCTTTGACACATAATCCGTTTCCCTTCTTTTTTTCTATATGAGACAAAATCTCTACAAATACATGGTAAAACAATGCAAGCAGTGGAACAACGATTTTTTTGTTGTTCTCAATCTTGAAGTCACCATGAGGTCTCCAGCAATGAGCATTGCTCATAACTCACAGTAAGTTCAAGATGGCCTCTAGCACCGGTTTGAGCGGAAGTCATTGCTAGATGTCGAGCAATGCTACATCAATCTTTTTCATGTCATTGTTTTACATGCCATCACCTTGCTTCAACTGAATAGTTATTGTATCGCAAAGGTTTTTCCTATTTTCATTAATGCCGGTATATGTTGTGTGGCTATCTTTTCAATCAGCTGGGAGATATTTTATGTAACTGTGCTAATGTGAACACTTTTTTGTGAATGAACAAATCATCTATTAATATCAAATACAAAGAGTTTGAAGGGAATCATCGTGCTCGACGCGTAAACTTCATCATTGACATCCTTTATATGTTTCAATAAATAGTTGGTCAAACAAACAGCAAAATATAATGCGTTTTGTGCAAAATCTTTACTATTGATTGCAATGCTATCAGAAGTTAGTTGAGCTACTTTTATGGTTTTTTTGTACTTCTATGGACGTATATTGTGTGTATTTTTGGTAACATTTGTAAGCCTTAAAAATTTACAAAAGACACAAGCAGACCAATCTATTCTTGGTGATTTGGACTTGTCAGGACTTGGCTATTCACTAACGGGGTAGTGACTGAACCCATTTAATCGCTTTGCAAAAGAGAAGAGAGGCAACTGAAAGTGTTGTTTACTTGTAAAATAATTGCTGGTTTGAATTATACAGTTGTTTTGACGTGTAATTCTGGCATATAATACAACATCATCGTTTGAAAGACGGTCTTTCCTTTTTGGAGATGGGATTGTTACTTTAACAGGAATGGGTTGTTCAGATATACCTTGTTATCAATATAACAGATAATATATACAAAGCTTATTTCTATCAAAAATCTTTTCATGAGCACCATTCGATACTTTATTAGGATTGCATTCTTAGAAAAGCGCAAATCTCTTTATCAATGCACGAAATAATATTATAGTGTTATTAAATGGGTATTTTCATATTAATCCTGTATAATGTCCAAGTACAGTGGTATTGGGTTGAGGTCAGCTGTATTGGCCCGAGGCGAAGCCGAGGGCCAATACAGGTGATCGAAACCAAATATGACTGTACGAGGACATTATACAGGAATAATATGAAAATACCCATTTTATGACACCTTTATTAACTAATGACTTAAAATTTCAGGCATTATCTTTACCAATCTTAATTACAGGATGCACATTTCGATATTAGTCAAGGCAATATAAAAAAGAGTTCTATTGAATTTTCAGCTTGTAGTAGAAAAAATATTGCACTATCATCATCATGTTGTTTATAAATCCCCTTGATCTGGTGTGGTATCGGTCGTACAAGCTGATACGGGATGCGGCTGATGAGTACTATTTTTCTGCTGACAAGTACTATATAACTGTATAGCACCGTGTAAAATTTGGAACTTTATGAAAGAAAATCTTTCTGGGTTGTGCCGTGTTTTTATTCACACTCTCAGTAATAAAAAATCAATAGACAAAAAGAAGAAAAAATTTAACATATGCAAGAAAGACACAGAAAACAGAGTGTAACGAAACCAATATGGCCGATTCATTTATACAGGGTATTTGCCCTGTATTAATTTTAATACAGGGCATCTGTCCTGTATAAATTTCTATACAGGGCATTTGCCCTGTATAAATTCTATGTGCCAAAAACTTCCGGTTATATTAAATGGGCAAATTACACTGTATTTTAAGTCATCAGTTAATAATAAGATGTATATTTACAGGTAAATGTACAAATGATTATTGGTGGGGGATACACAAAATGTATGTAGTTAAATCCGGCATGTTCATAGTTTCAGACAAAAACGGTAATTTACCGTATTAAGGGCTTTTGAGTGTTGCCTTTTCTTTCGAAATTGATTCACATTGTTCATATTATAAAATACAAAAACAAAATTCATATAATTAGTAATGCCCTCACAAAAAAGTAAAACGATAAGAGTCCGTGCCCTTAAAATGAGCAGAAAACGTCTAAAAATCGACATTTTTCTCAAGATAATATATAATATATTTTAAAAATTTTAAAGTCTTTATGTTGTATAGCTTTAACTTCATAAATAAAACATAGATCAACTCACATACAAGTTCGTTTACAACAGTTCTAATCGATTCCCCCGCAGTACCTTACATATCAGTTTTCACCAAAACTTAAAAATAAATGTCAAATTACAGAAAAACGTACCATACGATTTCGTTACGACCTGCATGTCAGGTGGGTGCACTAAAGTCGAAAACTAAGCGCCCTTTTCATTAATTGCTACCCTACTAATACACAACCCGTTCCTCAGTAAAGTCAACGTGTATGTAAATAACATTGATTGTTTTATAATACAGCTGCCCGATCACATGTTATAATTAGGTCAAAGTGACAATAATGTGTATTTTTAGAATTTTATTAGTAATCAAACGTGATATTTAGGTTACTCTTGTATGTCAATTCTAATGAATTTAAAAGATATACAGAACATAATGATAATAATGGTGTCAAGTCAGTTAAAATCTATTTATTTAGGGTTCCTCTCTATATTGAGACATAAGTTCGGGAGAAGTGTTACTTAGTCCGTGCATATATCCCTAAGAGATCTATACCAAGAACTATGAATAAAAAGACTGAATAGCTTGATATGGCATTAAAGCCACATCTTTTCTTGTTAGACATTGACATATATTACACAGTGTTGAATCAATGAATTTTGCAATATCTATTTATGTTTTTACAAACGATAGTGAGAGATAAACATTTGAAATAAAATGGCTTGTGATCCTTGCAATGATTTACTAGTAAATGAATCGTTAAATGACTAGTGTCAAGCAATAGACAATAAAAATCTTTAACAGAAGGTACAGCGGCAGTTACAGTGAATCGTAAACAAAAACCAGCATATTGGGGTTAACAACTAAAGCCAGATTATGGTTGCATTGAAACAATTTATCGCGAATTGTAATATCATCTTTAGCATAGTCATTTTTATGACGTTTGATGACTGAAATGAATCCTAAGTAGTTAAGGAAAATGTTTATGAATTTTTAAAAAAATATTAAAATATTCAATCCATACGCAAACGCTATATAATAATTGTTTTAACAGGAAAAATGTGGGTTAATAATAAATTAGATATAATCCCAGCAAGCACAACAACATTGAATCGACGTTGAAAATTAGTTGTTATGTTGAACAACCATAATTCAACGTTGTTTCAATGTTACAATTTCTACATTGAAATTATAATGTTGAATCAACGTTGATTGCAGGTTTTTNGATCAACATTGAAAACAACAATGTTGTTTCAACGTTTAAATCACCAACTAATTTTTTGTCAAGGGGCATTAAGAATTAGTGAATGAAATAGATTGGTCTTGTCAATACCAGGGAGTAACTTCCCTTAAATTGGTATGCTGGGACGTTCATTTTAATATATTACAAATTCTGATAGGTAATAGTGATTGGCCCGTTTCATTCTAATTTGGATCTATTTTCATCTCATTCTGTATTTGACATGGGTTACATTTGTCAGTGGGTCTCGATGGGGTATAAGCGGGGTTGGCCTTTTTAAGCAAGCGGGAAACGGGATCGTGGCAAAAAAAAAGTGCACGTGAAAACGGTAAAGGATGTCCAGCGTGAAGCGGGAACTGCTGAAAATTGAGCTCGTGAAACGGGAAAAGATGGCTTCTTTAAGAATCTTTGTAATATATTTTCCCGCTCGGGAAACGGGAAAGTGCAGAAAAATTGTCGAGATTTCGGGAAAGGGACCCCATCTAGACCTTTTTGAACAGAGGCATTTAAACTCACGGTCTCTCGGTGGTATCAGTAAAGATTAAGAGATGTCAAATGAATATATCTGTAGTGTCAAGTTGACTGGATTCCATTAAATCAAGATGAAATCAGGGCAAAAGGGGCTGACAAACTTAGAGGGGCTGTTGAAAGGAGGAAGTTCGGACACCCCCTGTCCACCCCTTATAATAAGATTTCAATTTTATGCGTGAAATATATTGACGATGAATATCACTTCAGTTTATGTAATTGCAGTGGTTACGAAACCCAGCGGACTATATTTTGAAAATAAGATAACCAATCAATATAAATTCTACATGAAAATTAATAATAAAGAAAAAAATGTAATAGCAACTGTGTTCAAATTCTCAAAATATCTTCTATAATTTCATATCTGCCAGCTTATAGAATATAGAAAAAGTAGAGTTTAGTTATAATAAATATTATGAAATTCACGATTCTGTGATTTATTATCATATGTTACATTTATGACATATTTGTATTTGTACCGCTTTAATCGTATTTGCTGGCATAATTTAATTCAGGAACAAGTATGGTGGGTTCGTAGTAGCTCGGGTTAATCAGAAGAACTGCCGTTCCGTTAATCAGTGGCGGATCCAGACTTTCTGCTAAGGGGGGAGGGGGGACCACTATTTTTTTTCAAAGAGGGGGGCGGAACCCATTAAAAAAACCCTAGGAATTTAAAATATTTTCCGACTTAAGGTCCACCCGCCCCCCTAAATCCGCCACTGTTAATTAGACCTGTTATATTAGTCCCAGATTAGACTGACATGTAATTATATGTCTCTGGGCCTAACAACCCCATTTTCCCCCTACAAAAATTCAACAAGATTAAATGTCTTTAGCTGAAAGACAGACCATCGATGAAAGCTCCGCTTTTTTGCATTTTTCTCGGATACACTTTTTTCAAGTAGCGAAAAATTATATTTCGTTTTCATCACTTTCAAATTTTCGCGGGTTTTTAACAGGAAACAAGAAAAAATCGCACATGCGCACTGCTGAGCGGTAGAAACGAAAGCTAACAAGAGACAGAGACTGAGAAGACAATTGATCGTGTTTTCTATTGTTAAAAACGTTTATTAGTAATTTGGAGAGGTAAGTTATGTGTTATNCTCGGATACACTTTTTTCAAGTAGCGAAAAATTATATTTCGTTTTCATCACTTTCAAATTTTCGCGGGTTTTTTAACAGGAAACAAGAAAAAATCGCACATGCGCACTGCTGAGCGGTAGAAACGAAAGCTATCAAATCAAATCAAATCAAATAAACTTTATTTAAAGTCGGCAAGTTAAATAACAATATAACAAGCTCTTACAGAGCTTTTGAACCGACATTAAGTGCGACAAATATACAGTGCATGCACACATAGATAATAATACAAGACATAAAACAGATATCAAGCAGAGACGTATATAAAACAGTACAAACACATATTACACATATGATAGAAGACATAAATATCATTACACATTACATTGCTTCGTGATACCACATAAGTGTCCACATTCAACAAGTAGGCAAAAATAAATAGAAAATTTATCAGGCACATAAAAAGCACTAAAGTTGAAATAAAAAGAAACATGTTTGGCTAAAAACATAGCCGAGACAAGCAAATAAAAACATTAAAAGCTAACAAAAGACAGAGACTGAGAAGACAATTGATCGTGTTTTCTATTGTTAAATACGTTTATTAGTAATTTGGAGAGGTAAGTTATGTGTTATCCATCAATTCAATTCAAATAATTTTATTGATTAAATAATCAATGGGATTGGACAACAGGCTAGGCCTATATAAATCCTCTCCCACAACAAGATGGTACAAATGGAACAATTTAAATGAATATAAATAATGATCACATATTATACAATATACACAATCAAAAGTATATAAGAAGCAGTTTGTTTTGTGACAGAGCAAGATAGAAAAAAAGAGCGTATTTCNTGGTGAACATTTTCGGTGAGCATGACAACATGAAGTTTCGATTTCAAATTTTTACCACGCCTTCACCATCAGACCCAGGTCACTCTGCTTGCCTATTAAGCGATGAGGCGGCTAAGGCACGATTGATAATTTATTTGTATTTGATACATTAAAGCATGTTTAAAACATCGATCCGTTTGACTAAAAGGAGCAAATAAAATCTAGATCCTATAGTATGACGACGGACCCCCCTTTTTAAATTGGTTGCCAAGACATTTTCCACTGTGGCGTCTTTTGCCACTCCCATTGTGTATCTATGCTTCTTTCATCAATCTAAAGGGGCCAATATGGTAGTCCTTCCAGAATTATGGTAATTTATTGCCGAATCCTGTTAGTACCCAAAAGGGGGAGGGGGGTTGGTTGACTTCCTACTGTATATAAATTAAAGGTAGGTACTGATGTGTAGCCCAAAAGGGTCCGTATTTTCAGGTCTGGAATGTATGTAAAGTTTTAGAAATCAGAGGTGGATCCAGACTTTCTGGACTTTCTGGTAAATGGGGGGACCAAACCCAATTTTTTTTATAAAAACCCTAGGAATTTTAAATATTTTCTAACTTATGGAGGAGCCTGGGCCACCCTGACCCCCTAAATCCGCCACTGTAAATACCAGAAGAAATTTATTGATAGATCAGAATTTCTACTTTGGACATATCGTAAATTACAACATCCATTCTTATGCAACATTTATATAATGGAAGTTTTGATTGTTTAATACTGACCATCAATTCACAATCTACACACCTGGGACAAAGTAGGTTCCCTGTTTAGTCTGGTTAGAAATATAGCTGCAGAACCGTAGCTCTAAAGGTCCTTTTATTTTTTTCTGTTTTGGCGAACCATAAAGCTACTGATTTTCCCCTATTTAAAACTTGCGATTTTGCGACAAGAATTTTGTCACATATTGCGGGTGATTTTTGACAACCGGACGCCAAGCGGGGGCAGTCTCATTTATGCTTTTCGTTTCTTTAAATGTTATCCGCTAGAGCTGAGTATCGTGAGGAATCTCACGAAATCTCACGATATGATACGTATATATCCTGATATCTGCTTGCGATACGATACTATCACGATACATGTACAGATGGGTGCAGACGCAACGTTTCAAAAAGTGCACTTAAAGTGAACTTGAAGTTCACTTTTCAAGTGCACTTCGCGGTCTCTTAGCTGTCGCTAAGTTCACTCTTTGAGTTTCCGCCGTGACGTCACAAGCTTAAAAAATTACCTTTGGTTGGCAAGAAATCGTAGTCATTGATTAGGGTCATAAAAATGTCATTTTCAATTACCTGGTGAGAATTTGTTATCTAAGATAAATGGATAATTCTTTTTGATCTCAATTATGGAATATTTACACTTTTACAGGATGTAAAATTTTTTAGCTTTTTATTTTTAATATATATAGAATTAGCATATTTTGTAAACCATATAATTTTTCGTAACTTTCACATTTTTGAAATTCACATGAAAAAATATTTATCTATTTTTATTAAAAAGTAAATCGGTAGAAAAAATATGAATATCTCAATGTTTAACATGCATTCTACAGATCCAAAATCGTGCATATAATAAAAAAGTTATCAAAGATTAAAAATTCTATCCCAATGCTATATAGTGATAATTCTTCGACTTTGCCAACCAAAAATGCTAATTTGCATATGTAAATTAAATTTTGTGTCGTCACTAATTGGATTCGCGGAAACTCCTATAGGTAGCTATTCCATGACAGGTATCACTACTGGAAAAAATACCCTTGAAACACCCGTGAAAATCCTATGAAAAAGGGCTTGTTTTCAAGGGAAAATTACATCTTTTCACGACATCCCGTGAAATCACTCCGTGAAACCAAAGCTTGAAAAACTCTTGAAAAGTCTATGACCAGTTGCACATTGAAAAGGACGTAACTCCTACAGCGTGAAATATATTTTCAAGGTTAATTCACGGACTTTGAGTCATAGGGATTTAACCTCAAAAGGCCGTGAAATTTCACGGGAAATTAATATGCTGGTAGTTTCAAAATCAACGGGCATTTCACGGTATTTTAAATGTGCAACTCATCACGGGGTTTTCATGGTTCTTTAAAGGGCTGATTGTCACGGGCTGAAAGAAAATGCCTTAAAACACCGTGAAGATGTACATAAAAAATTTATTGAAAAGCACATGAAAATGCCCTGACTCCTTATTTTACCAAAAAAATACAATATATATATATATATATAATAAATTATATAATTGTGTAATGCATTTTTAAATGGAACATCTATATTGCAATTCAACTCTATGAGCAAATCTGGATCTAAAATGTCTTTAAAAACACTACATATATGTACATCAAATATATTTTGTCATATTATACAAAAATGTATCACCTTATATATATAAATAACTTCTATGAGCTATTGAAAATGGGTTACCATAAAAATAGGTCAAACACATCTTTCACTCTCCTTATTTGAATGACACCTGTACATATCTAATCCAAACCCCTTTTGAACTGAAGATTTTGTTTGATTTCAATTCATTTATACAATTAAATCACTGAAAGTGCATACTGTAAAAACGGGGCGATAGTTAACACCCACAATATTGACCAAAATCATCTACCAATTAAACCAAACTCGCCAACAGCAAAAAAAAGACAAACAAAAAAACAAAGAATGCATGGGTGTTCTGCAGAACACATGTGTCGCCTGCGCTATATATTTTAAGAATTCCTGTTTTGTTATATAATGACAAAGTCCAGTGATATAATCAGAAAAAATCAAAATTGAAGTTTTTAAAATTTTTTAAAATTTAAGTTCAAACATAGCTAGAAAATCTAAAAAAAATACAAAATTAATCAAAACAATAAATACATGGTGCACATCTGAAATATATATTAAAGCATTCTTGCAAGTTTGGTTGGAAAGGACCAAGCGGTCTTTATAGCTAGGAGGAGTTGCGGATAATGGAGGTATATACCCTATATAGCTATGACTCCAATATTAAAGCTAAAATGACAAATTTTAAAGTCCAAACATTGCTATAAATCTAAAAAAAAGCAAAATTAATCAAAAACTAAATGCATGGTGCACATCTGCAATATATATATTGAAGCATTCATGCAAGTTTGGTTGGAAATACTAAGCGGTCTAGGAGGAGTTGCAGATAATGGGGGGTATACCCTTTGACTCCAATAAGCTAAAATAACAAAGTCCAAATATAGCTTCAAAATCTGGAAAAACCTAAATAAAGAAAAACTAAATGCATGGTGCACATCTACAATACATACTGAAGCATTCCTACAAGTTTCATTGGAAAGTACCCAGTGGTTAAGGAGGAGAAAAATGGTAAAAATTTTGGAGCCATACAGAAGGACAGACGGACGGTGATCCCTATGTGTCGATTCTGCACTAGGTGCCGGTGACACAAAAATTAAATGAAAAAACTAAATATATGGTGCACATCTGCAATATATATTGAAGCATTCCTGCAAGTTTTGTTGGAAAGTATCAAGTGGTCTAGGAGGAGTTGCCGATAACGGGGGTATACCCTATGACACAAATAAGCTAATTATAAAATGACAAAGTCCAAAGATAGCTAGAAATCTGAAAATATAAAAATAAATAAAAATGAAATGCATGGTGCACATATGCAATATATATTGAAGCATTCTTGCAAGTTTGTTCATATACTTCACTTGCTGTTAATTTATTTTCTGCATATGCGCATTTCGACAACTTATGTCTCATCAGTGCAGATAAAGCCAAAACATTTGGAAGTCGAATCACCAATAACATGTAAAAGCTGATAAAGAACAAATAATCAAAAGAATCTAAATAGCAAAGCCAAAATTCAGCTAAGGACAGAGCTATGCATGAGGGAGATACTCCTTAGTTTTTAGCAAAATTTTGTAAAATTTAGATATTGCAATGTTCAATAAAATCGGTTTTCAGGTCAGCACCGAAGTACTGATTACTGGGTTGGTGAATAACCTCGGGGACTAACAGTCCACCAGCAGAGGCATCGGCCCAGTGGTAACAAATAACAAAATAATTCAAATTCAAATTCAAATGCTAATTCAAATGTCAAACAACTGCCGACTCTTTCTGGCCCTTGGCCCAGTTAATATCACAGTTTCATTGTCTTCATCTCCAGAGTCTTCTACCTCCTTGTAGTACCATTTTGTTCTCTTTTTATTACGCTGAGTTCCTTGACTGGTATCTGAAACATTTTAATAAAATGTTTATTCTTTATTTATTGCTGTAAACCTACAATATGGCTGCTGTATAAGTAATTGCATGTTGAATTAAAAGGGGATGTGATAGGATCTGCATTTGACAGTCTGTCATATCTCAAACATTTAAATTAAATATCATGTAAATATGGAAAATTATTACTACTGATGAAGTAACAAGAGCTAAATAACTTAATCTTTCTTTTTTCAGTCTTGCTAAATGATTAACACCACATTATTCTGTGAACATGTTTTTTACAGGTTTCTTGGGTGCCTTACAAGTGTAAATACTGTACAGCTATGTACAAAATGAACAGGAGACAAATTAAAGTCCCAACTGCAATAAATGTCTGGTGAAAACCAACCACTGACTCTTTTATTGTCAAACTTCAACTTGAAGTCGACATGAGGAAATCAAAAATTTTAATTCTTTGTCAATTTGTCAAACCATCTTAATAATGACCTGAAAAAATACTTAAACAAGTAAGTTTGATCACTTCACAAAGCTAAATCATTTTGACCATTGTGTGACAGTATGACACATATATCCTTATCAACTTTGAAGTACTGAAAACCTATTCATTTTTTTCGCGCTATAAACATTTAAAGTTGCTTTGGGGAGGTTGGGGATGGTAGTTCACACCCTTTTTTGTTGATTTTATACCTTTTAAATCAAGAAAGTATATTTTCTTACTTTTTGGCTATGGTTAATATATATTAATAAAAAAATTCCCAGTTTCCCATCCATTTTTTCTAATAATTTTGAGTGGTGAGCAAATTTATAATTTTAGCATTTTTTTTGAATGCTGGCACCAAAAAAGAATTTTCCCAAAATTAACAAAAAATAATGCTAAAATTTTATGAGGTCTGTGAAAATATAGGTGCAGGCAGGCATGTCAATCTAGAATATTTTTTAAAATGGCCTTAAAATAATTTATTTTATTGGTAAACAGTAAGTTAATGAGTGACAGACTTGAAAAGGTAAGACACAGTACTACTCGTCATTCAGACCAAATATCACATCATTACTGAATAAACATGCTAAGAAATCCTTGGAAGAAAATTTTTGAGGAACATATGGACGCATGGACAAGGTTAATTCTTAATGCCCCTGTCGCCTACAGCAGGGGCATAAAGATCAACATTTGAATAGAAATTACCATTTGTCACGTCATCTGTTTTTGGTGTTGTGTCTTGGGCTTTTCTTTTCTGTGTGTTTTGCCTCTTCTTATTCACTGGCAAATTTCTTAAAATTGTGTACTTTTTCCACCAAAATTTGGATTTTTCCTGAAAGAAACGGCATAATACATATGGTGTAGTTGATGAACAAATTGTTAATAGCTATTAATTTTTTTTATCTGTTTTTCAAATTAATTCATATTCCCTTTTCAAAAATTGAGCCAAGCAAAATATAGTATGATAAGACATCAGGAGAACATTTGAACATGTTGTGTCATACATTCAATGTGGACTCTTAGCGGCAGTTGGACTTCTAAAAAGTTTTTTTTTGCAATATCAATCCCCCCCGCCCATCTTAATATAAAATAAAAAGGTTTGACAAACATACAATTTATTTTGAATGGCCTTATAGATATAAACCCTTGATAAAACAAACTTGATAAATTGTGTGTACGACACTTTATATTTAGATTTACCTGCAACTCCTGAAAAGTGGTGTACCCTTCTTCTGTTTCTCTTGGTAGGTTGATTTCCTCCCCCACCTGAACTGTCAATCTTTTTTTAAGAAGTACAACTTCTCAAAACATTCCTATTAATATATAATGTTACAAAAAGTTAATAACAAATAAATCTGTTCTTTCAATTGTCCCGAGTATATGTGATGGTATAAATCATGTAATATAAAAAGTTTCTGATGCAGACTGCAAAATCACATGCATTGATCGGAATACGTATTTTACTTACCACTGGCATCTTGTGGTAGATTAACAGAAGCTATGACCCCTGTTCCGCATGTCAACTCTCCATGCATAATCATAACATTGTCTCTGGAATATATATAAATTACAGTATGATTTTTCAATTTTAAGAAAGAATACATTTAAGTGCTCTCTAATTTGCCTGTGGCAAGTAAAATCTGTGCCAGGCAAGTTAGATTTGATTGGGACTTGTCTGCTTGTTCAGTTGAATTTATCTTCAATTCTGAATATGGAAGGTGCATTACATGATGCCTCGCCATATTTCACAAATTTCAAAGTTAAAATGGGCATAACTCCAGAACCCTATATATTGAGGAACCCAAAAATTACAATTGGCCTGTGTTTTTTAGTAAGGGCTATTCCAGCAAAAAATGTATGGAGGGGTTGGAAGGCACCTTATATATTTTTTGGTGTGTGGTGGGGGTCATAGAAAATTTTGCACATTCATTATTAACAAAATCTGTATGGGTGGTGGGGTCTGAAAAAAAGTGGCTTCCAACCCTCCCATACATTTATTGATGGAATAGTCCTAGACAACTTTCATACTAAGTTTGAAGACGGTATGTTATTTCATTCACAAGTTATCAGTAGGAAACCCTATAAAAATTTGCATATATCAAAGTTTCCAGAGGCATAACTCATGAACCCTTGAACCTCTGATCCCAAAATCAAACTTGGCCTGAAATTTATAGTAAACAATTTATATAACAAGTTTGAAGACAGTATATTATTTCATTCACAAGTTATCAGTTTCGCAAAATTTCTAAAGTATCAAGGGTCATAACTCATGAAGCCTTTGGATCTCTGAACCTAAAATCGAACATTTTATGAAAAACAACTTACAAACCAAGTTTGAAGACCTCATGTTATTTCGTTCACAAGTTATCAATAAGAAACCTTCGGGGGACGGACAGACAGACAGACAAAAATGCAACGGAGGGTTTCACATAATATCTCGCCACAGATATGCTCCTTATCATTATTTAATTGTCTATTAAGATGATAATGAAAAAAACAGACAACCTGATTGGCTATTAAAAATAAATCATTGACATATTTGAGTTGTAAAAAGTTTGGTTACCCATTTGCTAATACATCTTTGTCAGCTTTTTTGTCTTTTTCAGTTACTTTCTTTGCAATTTCTTTTGTTTTATCCAATGAATCTCCAGTGGTTAACTTTTGGGCCACTTTTGATGTTGTTGGCTTCGAATTCTCTGAATCACGATGTATAGCACATGTAGCAGTTACTTTTTTGGCTGATATTGCCACATTAGTTGTTGGCTTCTCACAGGTCAAACCAGAAGCTGGAGCTGCACCAAACTTCTTAGATTTTTTATCCTTCCTCTTTATATATAAGCGTCTGTTTTCAAGTCTTTCCAGGAGCCTCTGTTTGACTTCTGGCTTGTATCTTGCCAGCTCTGGACAACATGTCAGCAACTGAAATACATTGTATATTCAGAAATATAATATTTAACCTTAAAGACTGATTATGAAAGCTAAATATTATTTGTTTCTTTTAATATACTGGCTAAATATTATTGGGTTATTGCATCAATATTGATATATAAAATACCAAATATGGATGATGAATCCATTCAGACAAAAAAATCGATGGGTGTTCCATGGAACACTTGTGTAGCCTGCACTACAGAAGAGCCATTTTTGGCCCAGTGAACCTCTGAAATCTGTAAACTTAAATTTTAAAGTATTATGTGCATGCTAAGATTAGGAGAAAAACATATTCTGCAAATTTTATAAGAATATGAATACAGTTTTGGGGACTTGCAGATTAACAAAGACACAACAAACGAGTTATGTTGGCTTGGCAAACCTCTTAAATCTGGAAAATTAAAATTTCAAGTATAATGTGCATAACCAGACCTGATAAACAGCATATACTGAAAGTTTGGTTGGAATCTCCCACACATTTGTGAAGGAGTTAGAGGTTAACAAGCTAAATTAACAAATGAGCAATTTGGCTCTATGAACCTCTAAATCTGTAAGATCTAAATTCTAGGTATCAGATGCACAACTATACCAGGTAAACAACGTATCCTGAAAGTTTGGTTGGAATGGGACTTGCAGTTTTGAAGGAGTTGTGGATTCAAATACAACACTAACAAATGAGCAATTTTGGCTCTGTGAACCTCTAAAATATGTAAAATCAAAATTTTTAAGTATCAGGTGCACATCTACACCAGGTGAAAAACATATCCTGAAAGTTTGGTTGGAATCGGACCAGCAGCTTTGAAGGAGTTGCGGATTTAAAAAGCAAAACTCACAAATGAGCAATTTTGGCTCTGTGAACCTCTAAAATCTGTATAATCAAAATTCTAGGTACCAGGTGCACAACTGCACCATGTGAAAAACATATCCTGAAAGTTTGGTTAGAATCAGACCAGTAGTTTTGATTTTTGAGTTGCGGATTCAAAAACCAACGGACGACGCAGGACGACGACGTAAGACGACAGATAGTAATCCCTATGTGTCGACTCTGCTTACAGCAGGCGACACAAAAACAACCAGGTTGGACATTGAATACTAATATAGATAATGAATCCCTTCAGACAAAATATGCTAGGTCTGACATCAAACAGATGTTGAAACCATCACACACTATTTAACGTTAAGTAATTTACCATCCCCACATCATCAAGTGAGGTACCATTGTGTCTAACACCTAAATAGGTGCATAGCCCATTACTGTCAGCCACAGTTGTGAAACTCTACAAAATGTAAATGTGGTATTAAGTGGGATAATGGATAATAATTGACGGAAAATTAATTTAGGGCAAGTCCATTAAAATGGATGTGGGTAGGTAGGAAGGAACTATCAATTGAAAGTACACCTACAACCAACAAACTGTTTTTAGATAATTTTACATAAAACTAATGGGAACATGCTAAGAATGACCTACAACCCATGTCCGATCATTATACTCCCCCCCCACCCCCCACCCCCAAAACCATCTTAATGCAATAGTCCTTATCGAAATGCAACTGCATTCCAAACTTTTCTCGCTACAAGGTGCTCACATGAAATTTCTATCTGCGCAA
>MJUU01034087.1:64480-89654 GCA_002080025.1 Modiolus philippinarum | reverse complement strand
TTCTAATCTGATGTCTTGGATAAAATGATTTCAGTTTGATCAAATTTTAACACAATAATGTTGCATGCATATGCTCATTGTCAAGCTTTTGTTGAATGTTGCAAGTTAAGGTAAAAGTTTCTTCAGTAAAATTTAGAATAGTACCACATGGGCCGGTAACATACGATATTGATAGACCGGGTCCCATATATATGTATATATAAGAAGGAGAAGGGAAACAACGGAAGTCCAAAAATTATATACCACAATATTTCAAAGTCAGACGACGACAGCTTTTTATGGCAATAATTGTCTCAAACTCAGCCATAAGTTAACCAAATAATTATATTTTCATAAAATATAAACTTTCTTACCTTCACTTGGCTTTAAAACATATTTTTCTCCCTTCGAAACACTGATATTGTCCCGAAGTAGTTTAAGTCGGCCAGTGTAGGGAAACGAAGTAAATCCCGAAATGAGAAAAAAAAGTAAAAACTTTATTCGATTCCTCTCCGTATCCGATTCCCTCCTTCAGTGAGCTGGCTAATCAACATGACGACTGGATTATTTAGGTTTATAACAATAACATTATTGACCAATCAGAAGACTGTTCTCGTTTCATTCAAAATGTCGACGAATGTTGACATTCTACTTTCTGTGACACAATCGATACGCCAAGTCGCTGAAGACTGTTGAATTTGACGTTTTATGTGCGTGAATTAACATGGAACTTATTTGTTGAAATGTGGAAAGTTACATTTAAACAAGATTTTTTCGTGAAAAGGCAAAAAACATTGATTGAAGTGGAAAAATTGTGTTGATTTCATGGCCTACTTAAACTACATCGGGACAATTTCAGTGTTTCGATGGGAGAAAAATATATCTTAAAGCCAAGTGAAGGTAAGAAAGTTTATATTTTATGAAAATATAATTATTTGGTTAACTTATGGCTGAGTTTGAGACAATTATTGCCATAAAAAGCTGTCGTCGTCTGACTTTGAAATATTGTGGTATATAATTTTTGGACTTCCGTTGTTTCCCTTCTCCTTCTTATATATACATATATATGGGACCCGGTCTATCAATATCGTATGTTACCGGCCCATGTGGTACTATTCTAAATTTTACTGAAGAAACTTTTACCTTAACTTGCAACATTCAACAAAAGCTTGACAATGAGCATATGCATGCAACATTATTGTGTTAAAATTTGATCAAACTGAAATCATTTTATCCAAGACATCAGATTAGAATAGACATGTATACTACTTGAAATGATATAAAAACACGAAAGGATATATACAAGTTATGCATACAATGTATGTGCTAGAAGGTAGTGCTTATGCAAGCAACATGCATATATAGTACAAACAGATCTAAATCATGTAAATCAAGAGAAATTCAATTACAAAATGCCTTGGTATTACAACTAGACCATGTAGACAGCAGAGTGACTGCCATTATGTCCCATGGTGTAAAAATGACATTAACAACCCTGCCTCCTATTTAATAAATGTCAGGACAAAGACTTTGCTGACATTTCACCAACATCTTGCTGGAAAATGCAAGACTTAAGTCTACTGTAACTGAATATCCCCCTTTCTACAGTCTAGAAATACTACATGCACATGCATGCCGTTCTTTCAGAACAAAAGAGGGAGACTTTATCAGGCCTGCAGGACTTGTTCTACATTTTCAAAATTAGGTCTTAGTGCTTAAGCTTGCTGCTTGTAATTGGAAAAAATTGCACATAGAACCGGAGCTGAGAATTTGAAATTTTCCCAAAATTGTGAGATACTGTGGATTCACTTACAGAATTTTGTGGGCATCCATTTTCATTCAACATGTTCAGTATTTACTTTGTTGCTCATTTAACCCCCCCCCCCCCATATTGATCTCATAGAAGTGCTATAATTGTATAATATAAATGTTAGCTAGATTTAAAGAAATTGAAATAGAAGATATCATACAATTGTCGCTGTTCCATATCTGGTTCTAAAATTAATTTTTGACATGCCTTCGTTTTCTGAAAATGGATTCAAGGTTGGCACAACAGATACAACATGCCAGATGAGAGGGATTTAGAAATTTAAAGGTAAGTTGATTGAAGATCATCCAAGTCTATTCCAGGTTTTTTGTAAATATGTGAAAAGACACATAAATAGTTTGATAAACATGATAAACAAATATAAACTGCTAGTTTGATAAACAAATATAAACTGCATATAATCTATCAGAAACTTGTGTTTTTTGGTCTTTTTTTTCAAAAATAAAATCAAATCTTGGTTAGAATTTCTGGTAATTGTTATTTAGCTTGAAGGATATTGAGTTTTAAGCACCCTTCATCTTTAATCCAAGTTTTAACTAAATCAAAATATAAACAGCTGCGCAAAGCAGACAAATCGAAAAGTCCAGAGGCCTTGGAGGACATTCGGTCAGGTAAGTTAAGAAAATCTGCCTGACCGAATATAAATTTACAGGACCTGCAGTTTCATGGCATAGCTGAAATGTCAATTTTTTACCTTACATTCGCTTCTGTAGGCCGATAATTTCTGCCAGACCGACCAAAGTTTTGCCTGATTTGTCCTTCAGTCAGGCAGTTTTCGATATGTCTGGCGAAGAGCGCATGATACGACCGTCTTGAAATCAATAAAAAGCTAGGCCGAGTGCAGCATGATGACCAATGAAATTTGAACAAGTGCAAATTAAAACTAGATGTTGTCGGAAACGACACTATTCAGTATTAAATTTATGCCTTAGGCTGATACTTTGATTGGTTAAAAGCTGTAAAATCGTTTCACAAGAATAGTAAAGCATCATATAGACATGATATATTTTTGCAAACATGCTGTTTCTATAGGTATAATAACCCGAAGTTTTCTTCTGAACTTCAATAGAATTTTTCAATAATTTGTCGTAACAAGAGATTTATAAGACTAATGTATCTTAGTATTCAAAGATCTCTAAATAACAACATGAAATGTTGCTTGACTGTTTTTTTTCCTTATATTTTTCTACTCCTTGAAAGTTTTGATATTTATGATATACTGCCAGGGCTAAATTTGTCAAGGTATGTTGCAGTGACCTACAGAAAGCTTGAAAAGCATACATAAGCTGTTTGGAATCAGCTTCTATCAAAAGACTTCGTGTTATAAGAATAACATTAAGTATGCATATGCATTGTATTAGGGAAGAGAAAATTGAGTAGTTTTATAAGAATTCAATCAGTCGATATCATAATATCGATGAATGGAACACCATTAAAAGGTGATTTAGCTTATGAGGTTACAGTTCTGAATGGTATAATATCATTGATGTATATAAAAACTGTTTACATCAACCAAGGAGTTCTCCTTCAACATTTTTGAAAAATAATGAAAAAATGAGATAGATATAGGATATGGGTGTGGACATCAATAGACAATATAAAATTTAGGGAGGTATATCTGTTATCTCAATTTGATGAATACATAGAGCAAGATAAATTTAAGATAAATCATATTTCACTATGAAACTGAAATAGATTGCAAGTAAATGTCACATTTCACTTTGAATGATAAATTTCAAGTATACCACATTTTACTGTGAAAGTTAGATTTCTGGTATGAAAATCACATTTCAATGTAATATACAATAAGTAAGCACATTGATGTGCATGGTCAAAACTAGCCATTTGAAAACAGAGATTACAAAGAATCAGAATGATTTCCCACTGTTAGAATTACCCAAACTACAAATACTCAATTAATATCTATACCTTTAAAAATAAATTATCAGGATCTATACATAGTACTTATACTCTTTGTCTTTTTGTCTTTAGATTGAATCACTTTCTTGTTTTATACTATGATAAAACATGGATGAAGTTAAGCATGTTAAGTTAATAATACTGAAAACATTAGGCATTCATAATATCATCTTATAAGATACTACTTTATACACAGTCTTTAACAATACCTTAGAAATCTGGGGAAACTGTCCGAATTTATAAGTAACATGCTTTGTGGATTTATATATAATAATGCAAATTCATACCATACATAGAGGCACTTTTTTTAAACATAAAACACATTGGTTTTATTTGATAGGTATTTACATGTTCTAAGAGTCAATAAGACTTTCATCTAGACCTCTATCGAAAATTTATTAAAATGACCAATACAAGTTTTACAGCAACCAGATGCTGTTCTTTAACAAGTTCCTCATTTTGCACATAAAACAGAAACTTTCTGAAAATGGTGTATTTAAGTAAATTTCATCTTCAAGTTTAAATAATTCTCCATCAAAATACAAATTGTTTAATTAACGTTGAGGAATATATTCTTCATATTCTTGTAATATAAAATACAAAATGATAATAAAAACGGTTATTCCGGGGAATATATGGATCATCAAAGTTGCATTTAAATAATGATTAAATCGACAATTTTTCTTATAAATATTATTGCTATTTTCTAGCAATGATTCGAATACAAATACATTTCTTTATAAGAAAGGTTATTGCTTTGACGATAGTCATAGAAAGCGATTGTAGCAATGAAAAATAAGCATCATTTTACTGACAAACTACACAGAAAAGAGATATCAAAGGAAATGGATTTATAAGACAACAATATATCTTAATAAAATTGAGAAATGCTATCTTATGTCTCTGCTAAAATATTGGTGACTTTTCCGACACTTTAGTGGTAAATTTCATGAAATAATATCAATGCATATGTTATGGGGTCGTGATTTTGACCTCTTTGAATAGAGATTGGTATACGGTATCTCGTCAAAGTGCTCTAATCAATATGCAATATAATACACTTGAGAAGCCGAAGGCGAATGTAAAAGAATGTAAACCAAATCCATTAAATGCGTCGAGTTTTGCTTCGTGTAGAGACGTGTTGTATTTGCAAAGGTTAACACTAAATGTATATTAGTAGAAAAAGCCGGGGATTGGTATACAAGATACTTGTGTTTTAGTTATTTTGTTCTCTATAATTTCTGTACATATTTCGGGGTTTTGGCTTTCTGAATGTGTTGAAAAAAAATGAATTCTGCAGGAAAGAAATTCACAGTTACATTCAGTATTAAGTTTTATACTGCAATATTCTTAGCACGGAAAGGGGTATAAATAAAGAATAAGTTTAAACATCTACTTGCAGTATAAACTATTTAAGCCACGCCTTTCAGGCCTTGATGACAGCCTTTTGAGTATTAATATTTTCATTGTAAGACTTAAAAACTCACTCCATATTCATATTTTACTCAGTTTAAATGATGACAAATAAATATTGAAATTTATTCAATCATCTACATATTCATTTCATTGTGATTTATTTCCTATGTGTAAGTTAAGTCTATATTTTGCAGCAGTTGACAGGTACATATAACAACGTGTACGTATAAAACTACTTACAGAAAGCGAGGTTCCAATTAGGGAATTGATGTAACCTTGTTTATTTTAATATTTTTAAAGCCATTCTGATAAAATTACTCATATTTTAATATTGCTGGATAAAATAATATACATATGTAGTGTCTTCAAATGTGAGATTTACTAGTATTTGTATTCGGCACAAAACAGACGATAATGCTTGCTGGCATTTGCATTACCCCTGTTTCTAAGACTCATAAAATTAAATCTCATATTTTCAGACAAATCACGTTTATTGTTTAAATATACTAATATTGTCGTTTTTCAAGTGTTTATTAAGCTTTGCAAAACCTATTCATTTATTTTTTATATTAGAATAGTTTGATCTATCATAATATGATATAATATTCTCCTTAAGCATGCCAGGTCTCTTTGTATTTCAAGTTTCTTTCAAATAATATACATATATATTGTTAATAAAATAGCATTTAAAAACATGATATTCGTATTAAAAAACTGATGCTTCACCAGTTGTACTCTCTATTTAATCATGTACCTAGACTGATAATTTGTAATCAACACTTTAATTTTGTCACTTTCTACGATTACATTATCACAGAAATTTACGATTACGTAAAACGAGTTGTATGTTTATTTTAAACATGCATGCTTACTATTATTCTGTTTATACTACAACGGTACCAAACCGAATTGTAAGCAATCCTATTAAAATTAGATCTACAAATTGTACCTAACAGTCAATGCAAGGAAGATCTTATAACATACCATTTTACTTTCAGTTCTATGAACTTTGACATTCACTAATCAGAATCCAGTCTTCATGAAGTCATTAAGATGAGTGATGAAAGATGAAGATTTCGAATGAATTATCGAAACTGGAAGTAAAATGGGGCATTGTTAATTCTCCCATGCAGTGACCGCAAGGAAAGACTGGTAGAGGTAGTTTTAATTAGATTGAATTTTCAGTAACATTTATCAGTGAAAAAGGCCGGTTGAAAAGTGAAGCGGACGTCATCTTATTTGCATGAATCCATGCTTTTATTACCACGTAATGGGATCATTTTCACGGAAACATATCGTTGAGGTCATTCATAAGGCGTTAAATGGTCAGTGACGGTATATCAACTTACGCAAATGCAGAGGTACCTCTATAAAGGTCTATAATCTCCCTTGTGAGGTTCGTCCCTTATTAAGAAAATTAGTATAACTTTGGAGTGGTACCAGCCTGATGGTACATGTCCTAATTGTAGTGACGTAGTAAACATTAGAGTGAAGGTGTTTGTACACATGTTGCTTTTATGTTTAAGCAGGTTCCACTAATGCTGTTATAGCCTGAAGCCTTTTTAGGATTTGCGTTTGTCAATAACTTTAAGATACCGTCTCTTGTAATTTGCATTTGATCCATTTTTAGGTATACCTGTGATATTTCTTTTTGCCCCTGTTTTAAAAGCATACTTAGTTTTAGAGTAACTTGTTCAAGATATTAGCTTTCCCAGTAGGGTATGTATGTAATGTAACTTCACTGGTTAGAGGTTCATGTGCATTCTTTAATCTTACTTTTAGTATATGTAAACCAGATGCTCACAAAAAACCTGTATCTCTCACGTTGTTACTGATTAAATAAAAACTTACTACATGATTAAATGGTAGATCGCGGTACCGCAATTTTAGTACAATGATTAGTAGTCAAGTCATTCATTTGGAAAATTACTATCGTGTTACAATGCCTGGTTAATACCGTTTAAGTAGTTGTTTTCGCGAGGCCATAATTTTCGCTTTATTCGCGGTTACTCTGATGTCGCGAAAATTGCATACCGCCAAATAAAATTCATATGAGACTTTATACAGTGAATGATAAGATATCGCGAATATTTCAGTCCCGCGAAAATAGATTTTAACAATTTTGAAAGAAATCACGAAATTTGCGATCCGCGAAAAAAAAAAACACTTATACGGTATTTGCTTGACGTATGAAACAGTTTCAAGAATACGCTAATAACAACATTTCCCCATAGGGTCTAAAGATCTGTGGTAGCCACCATCTTTGAGTTATAATGGGGAATAGAACCCAAAATTGGTTTGAGAACCATCATGTTTCAATGCCTAGTTAATATCATTGTGATACAGTTTCAAGAATTAGCAATTTCTTACATTTACCATGGTGTCCTATGTTAAACTACGAACCGTGGTAGTTTCCCTATGACCGTAAATAAAATTACAGATTTGTTTGATGACCATCATGTTAAAATGGCTAGTTAATATAATATCAACTCGACGAAGAGTCAATTTTCATGTATCAGCAATTTACAACGTTTTCACAAAGAGTCGAATGTTTAAGGTTAGCAGCGACGGCTATCTTCGATCTATGATCGTTACTAAAATCATACATGTAATTAACAACATTATTAAATGAATAGATTTTTCCTGTTTTCTGATTGGTCTTTAAGGTTAAATCGTGATATTTCCGCTTCTAGGGTTACATTCTAAAAATAGACCAACAGCGGTCAAGCGGAATTTTTTGCGGTCATGCGAAATGTTTTGCCCTAAAAATAGAAAACGAAAGTAGAATCAAACACTGACAAATTGTATTGTTCTGATTGTTTGTTTCATTTTAATAGCTCAATAAAATATATTTGCAAATTTTAATTTCGCCAGTAATTGAATTCATTTTTTATTTCTAATCTTTTTATGAACATAAAAATATTTATTAATTTTGAGAATTTTACATATATATTAGTAAAAATATTGTGTTACTAAAGAAGTTTAGAGTGCCCACGTTTATTCATGTAATAAATCAATTACTGACTTTGTAATAAGTCGCCATCGTGATTTATCAACCCTCAAAAACGAATATTCACCTTGCCTACGGCTCGGTGAATATTACATTTTATCGGGTTGATATAGACTTGCTACAAGTCCCTCTATATGTTTTTAACTCCATCCGGTTTTCAAGAAAAGTATTTGTAATATTTAATAAAATATTCACATTTAATAAAATCTGCTATTAGAGAGATACAGTGCCACTATCAGCAGCAGTCAGTCGATTCCTGCATCTCTCTAATAGCAACTTTTATTAAATGCAAATATATTTCTTATATAAAGGGGATGGAGTTAAAAACATATAGAGGGACTTGTAGCAAGTCTAGCCCACCAAACACGAAACATTTGTAAAACGTTTTTTAAAGGTTTTTAAAAGGTTAGTTAAAAAAAAACGTTACAGAGACGTTTTTTCAACATTTTTCTTAAACGTTTCAGTGAAACGTTTTCAATACGTGGCGTTAAACCTTGATAAAACGTTTTTATATGGTTTCTTAGGAACATTTTTTTTCTGAACATTATTAAAACGTTTCATTAACGTTTTATTAAATGTTTTTATTACGTATTTTGAAAACGTTTTATAAAAACCTGGATAAAACGTTTACTTGAAGTTTCTTTCAGACGTTCTTTAATTGGTCATTTCAGAGACATAGATATATCCGGGGAGGACGTAACTTCCATTATTTTCTTGTAGATGGATGTGCCAAAAATTCGAGTATAGTTTTTTCCATGATATACATAAAATTGGGTGTGTTTTTAATTTCTTATTATTTTATTATTTTTTTTTATCAATTGATTTTCAAAATCAATCGTTCTCTGTTTTTTTATGATTCTAAAATATCAAACCTGCCGGGATAATTTGTGTCTGAGGATAAAAATGTATCCGCATCAATAATAAAATATTTAATCTGCTGTTATTTCATTATGCGACGCACGTTTTTAAGATCAGGGGTTAAAGGTCAGCAACTGATGTGTAAATTCAAATCACAGGCGCCAATTAAGCCGCCGGGATATAGGAAGAACGTAGCCAGTAAGTATTTTATTTTTTATTTATGCTTGTATACTTCAAGACAATGAAATAATATTTATCGGAGTGATAATGATCTATCTCTCTGTGAATGTATGATTCGACCCGATATTTAGCAATGAAGAATATTTGTGTATTTTTATACATTGTGATGAAATGAAAGATGCGGCATAGTGATACGCAACTGTAAATATGTAAAGGAGAAGATATCAAAAAGTGATGTGCAAATTAAAAGCAAAGAGACATTTATAATAAAATCCAAATCGTTCAGCCGCTTATTTCCGATGCATTAAAGCACAGGGGCCGGCAACATACGATATTGATAGACCGGGCCCCTCCTTCTTATACATATATATGGGGCCCGGTCTATCAATATCGTATGTTACCGGCCCCTTTGCATTAAAGTAATTATGTATAATTTGAGACTACAACTGATAACAAAGCAATAATTGCATCGCCTGTGTGTTTTATGAGCAGTGATGTGTAGATAGGAATTCGACTACAGACGATAAAATTATCTTATCAACATGTGTGTAATAAAAGATAACGATATATCTAAATAATGTTTATTTTTTTTTTGTTTCAGAAAAGAAGGCTATCAGTATGTCGTTATTTAATTGTTCCACTATGAATTGGTGCTGTGCCGTCAATAAATATTTAATATTTTGGAAACGTTTAAATATGGACGCTTTTGTTGACATTGCAATTATCTACTGTGAACATGACTATTAACACTATTAGTGATCAAAGTGTCGCAACTTTGTCAGATGGAATCATCTTCATTAATATTCTATTCAACAATATTAAAACCTTCTAACAAAATGAAGGAAATAAAACTTTTTTAAAACAGGACAATGGAAAAGAAACATTTCCGATCTGCCATCCAATGTGTTGTATGATTTGTTTTCCTTTTATTTTTCGTTTGGCGAAAGGACCATCCATGCCAACTGCTGTTGTGTTTTATTCAAATAAACCGGATATTTATTATTTCATCCTTTTTCATTTATTTTAGCATTACAGAAGTCTTTAATATCTGTAATGAGGACTAACTAAAATGCATAAGTGCATGGTGTATAGACCGAATTCTTCTGCCTCTATGGTGCATATATTACCTATTTATCGTTTATCTTTTCTATCTTGACTTTTATTTTCATTTTTCATTTTTGCTGGTACCTCTTTATCGTTTATCTTTTCTATTTGGATTTTTACTTTAATTTTTAATTTTTGCTGGGGCAACAGCAAAAATAAAAGAAAATAAAATAAAAGTCCAAATAGAAAAGATAAACAATAAATAAGCAATATTTGCATCATAGAGGCAGAAGAATTCGGCCTGCGTAGTGTAATAGAATAGTCCGTTCATTTAGTGTTAGGGCAAGGATTCACTTCTGAATTTGAACATACACTAGGTAAACTGTACATTTTGACAACTCCTTTCTCAGAATATATAACATATAACTTTTTTTAATATGTAGAGTTTGGATAGTGTATAATGTAAACATGATTCTGTCATACACACGTATACTGTCTAATAGAAATTCTTATGGATGTGCTCTTCTGTTCAGTTACATTTATTTGGTTTTTGGTAACTTTAAACTTTGGATAATATATTCTTCGATTTGGTTCTTGGTTGATGTTTACTAACTTTTGTAACAGAAAAAAAAAACATGCAGACAAAACACTTTTGAAACGTTTCTATAGTAAGAAAGGAAAGCTTAAAACGTTTTTAAAAGGTTGTTGAAATGTTTCTATAAATGTTTATAGAAACGTTGTATTAACGTTAAACAATGTTTTGATGAAACGTTTTGAAAAACGTTTAATAAACCAAAACAAAACTCCACAAATACTGGTTCATAAAACGTTTTTGTAGAAACGTTATTTCAACTAAAGTGAAACGTTGTAGAAACGTTTAAGAAATGTTTTTTTTTTGTTTGGTGGGAGGGTTGATAAATCACGATAGCGACTTATAACAATGTCATTAATTGTATATTATGATACTTGCAACTTGATATATATGACACCGTTTTCAAGAATTAGCAAGTTGGAACATTTTCCCATAAAGTTCAATGTTAAACTAAGATCCGAAGTGCCGGCAATCTTGGATTTATCATTGGTACTTAAGGAGGTAGATCTGGGGCATTAGGAGATAACTCTGTTTTGACCTTTATAGTACTTAAAGAAATAAAAAGCACCAATGAGACATGTATAATAAAAATCTTTAAATAATCGCAAAACAAATAAATATTCTTTTTTTTAAAGCACAGATTCATCAATTTTATTGATTTTTACCTATTACATTCTCAGTTTTGAAAAAAAATGCTTTAATATATTTTTCTAAAATTTTAATGTATTTTACATAAACTATTTGCTTTTCTGTTCTCAGTTTTTGATGAAAATGAAACGACTCGATTTTTTTTTTACAAAAAGTGTTTCATACTGATAGATATTGGGTAAACTTTTCAGTCTATATGGTCCATGTATTTCAGTTCAAACTACATTGTATTGAAATTTATTATTTCATGCCTACTTTCACACTTATTTATGCTTCTGAATTTCATATATGGGATAATTTTATACCAAACACAATTTTAATGAAGCCCACCAGAAGCAAGTCCTGAACGGACCAAATAATATAAGAAAACATACTATCTTTGATGACCACAACCGACTTTTTCAGCCATTTTAACATAAATTTACACAGAAAGTACACAGAAAGTATTGAAAAGTATGGAAAGGCAAATGTTAGCTTAATAGAAACAAACCTTTCATTTATGAGAGTTTTTAACATGTGTGTAAATAGATTGTGTAAAGCTGATCTATTACTGACCTGTGTATAGAAATTTATTTTGGTTTTTTTTTTATCAAAGTCTAACACTTAAAAATACTGAAATCAAATATTTTTTGTGAACAGAACTGGTTTAATATCATAACGTAAATACATGTTGTTGAAAATTTAGGATTATAATATTGTAAAACATGAGAGAAAACATTTGGGGTACTGATTGTGGACTGGATGTTTTGTTTGACAGTGACAGAAAAATATGTATATACCGTATAAATGTAATAATGTTCCCCAAAAGGGCAACAGATAGGACAATAGTTGCACAAACAGCTGAATTCATAGATAAATAACAAAATACCGAAATTACTGTAAATTTAGTTTTTGCATATGGCCATTTCGGCAACCTATGTCTCTTTAGTAAATTATAAAAGAACAAACAACCAAAAAAAATGCAAAATGATCTAACTGGAAAGCCAAAAACTACCAATTACAGAGCTATATAAAAGGAGATATTATTCAGTTCTAAGCAATTTTTTCTAAATTTTGATATGCCACGTTTCGAGATAAAATCGGTGTTTGGGTCAGCACTGATGTCCTGACTACTGGTTTTGTGAATACCTTCGAAGACTAACAGTCAACCAGCAGAGCATCGGCCCAGTGATCATACGAAGCTACTGGAATTTGTTTTGTGCATATGACCATTTCGCCAACTGAATCATATTGGGATATCTGGAAAACTGTAAACAAACAAAAAAAGTAAAATCTGATAGAGTAAAACAGATAAGTTTAAAAATGGTATATTTGGCCACGATTAAAATGTAAAACACACACACACAACAAAAAAATACAAATTAAAAAACACATTAAAATGAAAAAAAATCAAAAAAAGGGAAGACTGCCCAACGTTTCGGACGTATGGCCTTCGACTAGGGGAATACCGGGCTAATATACGGAGAAGAAAATACCAAATTTCAATACATAAAAAATATTATAAAATAGAATGAACATTTTCGGCGAGCCAACCACAGCATACTGAACATGCATGTAATTGTCCTTATACAAAATAGTACAGCTGAGAAACAACGACAGTTCCTTGAACAAAAAATCATCAATTTTCTTAACACTGCTCGACCCTTTGGCATGAATGTTAAGAAGCGGTCTATTATATAATATTTTTATGTAATAGAAATTTAGTATTCACATAGTATAGATAACTAATGTTTTATTTCTCGTTTTTGATTATGTTCAAGATTTGGCACGATTTTTACAGGTAATATCTGTGACACGTCATTAGGCCTGCATTCTCTCGTCCTTTCCATTTTCTAATTCGTATTTCAGCCCTGTAGTCCCCTAGTCGAAGTCCATACGGAGGGAACGTTGGGCAGTCTTCCCTTCTTTGCATTTTTTCAGTTTTATGTGTTTTTTAATTTGTATTTTTTTGTGTTTTTGACCTTTTAATCATGGCCAACTATACCATTTTTATTTTGTTCCATAGTTAATTTGTGGCCATCGCACAACATATATATTTTTTATAAAAAAAAAGATGAGGCATACTTACTAGCTCTATTTCACTGAAGAAGCTTTCAAGGTCAAATGCAGATGAAGTGGAAACTTGCATTTGATAGACTTTTTCACTGAAAAGTACACAATTTAAGGATTTAAACTTAAAGAAAATGCAAAATCCATAGTCTTTAATTTAAAATTAATGTTGAATCTAAGGTAGATCGACACCAATTCATGATGCATTCGATTTGATTATATTGTGAAATATAAATTGGACGCGGAATTGAAATGATTTTTTTGAGCCGGAAGTTTTCCTCGAAGCCTTTTATTGGCTAGATTGACTCATTTCAAACGTCATATTTAAGCAACTTTGCTGCGACTTAGCCACCCTCGCGTAAATAATTTTTATTTTGCAAACTTTATTGAATATATTTCATAATTATACTGTGATTTTTTAGGTCAGCTGACGGGTACATGTAAAATGAATTTCTCTGAAAAAATAAGAAAATAAAATCAGTCTTCCAGTTTTTTGTATATAGAGCTTAACAACAATTATATTGTCAAATTTCCTATTTTCTACATTATTGTTCGCTTCATTCCATGTAGGCAACTTGTATATATTTGTTTATTAAAACCAATAGGTTTGGGCCGATGCCACTGCTGCTGGTTTTCCAGAGGTACCCGAGAGTATTTGCCAGCCAAGTAGTCAGACTTGTTTCTTATAGAAATTTAATTTCTAATCAAAATTCTTAACCCTTAAGATACTGAGGGTTCATTCCATGTATGGCGCTCGATGGAGTTCTTGGTACAATATTTGGTCTCCTACCACGATCTTTTTTGCAATGAGTTCCTTTTTATCTGATTCTAATGCTGATGATGAGAGGTTAATACTTGAAACATGAGTACAGCATCACGGATTAACCGTTTATTATGCAACATGGGTATATTTGCACTTTGTAAATGTCGCTGAAAAACATCACATTTGGCCTGTTTCAAAGAGAACAAATAAACCGAAAGATCTAATACATCGGCAAACGAATACCGAAGCAAGAACGAGGAAAGGAGAAATTCAAAAATCATAAATCCAAAATCACGGCAATTCTCAGCAACACGAATTGAGACAGAATGACAAAGACATAACTAATAAACAAAATTAAATATTAACGCCACAAAACTTAAGCACTAGCAGTGTGAACCCCTATAAAAACTGAGGTATCGTCAGGTGTTCCGGAAGGGTAAGCACGATCTGCTCCACGCGTGGCACCCGTCACACTGCCAGTGAAAAGTCCGGTTTTGTCACAGTCGGTGTTAGTCAGTCCGGTAACAAACTCTGGATCTACCCAAAGATATTTGTTCTCATTTGTGAAACAGAAACATTGTAATGGTCTGTCAAATCGTGGTGACGACCGTAAAACTTCTGTAGTGACAATTGCAACAGTGACTGAACATACCCTTGATGTAAAAGTTTTTGAGACAGTAATTTCGCTCTGTTGACAAAATCGCTGTACAAACTACAGGCACGGCAATAGCGAATGAGTTGTGAAATGTGCACGCCATATGCCGGAGATGTGGGAATATTACTGCTCAAAAACGGGAAATTCACTAATCATCACGCTTGTATAGTTTTGTTTTCAGACGTCCAGAGTTGTCAATGTAGAGGTATAGGTCCAGGTACGATGCTGATGATGGTGTATCAGTGGTCTCTTTAATTTCGAGTTCATTTGGGTATATAAGATGAAGGTTATTCTTATATTGAGTATTGTTCAATGAAAGAACATCATCTAAATAACGAAAACTGAAATAAAAGGATTTGGCTAGCTTATTGTCTTTTTTCTGAACTAGCCCTTGCATGAACCTGGCTTCATACTGTTACACTTGGGGTAACGTGTTTTTGTATATGTTTTGTGTTTGTATGTAAACCGATGCTTTGTACGCTATGTCGCTATATCTCGGCCTGTATATTCGGCGAAGAGGTTCTCTAATAATGGTTCCTTATACATATTGCCATTGGTAGCGTGGCAGAAGACACTGGTTCCTCATAAAACTTGGTCACAGTAAAATATTTACTGTAGATACTAAATATAGATCTTAAATAAGATAGATCAATTCAAGTAAAGTTCAACAATTTAATAAGGATAACAATAAATTATACAACAATATGTTAAAAACCCTCCCAGAGCGAAAACAGATCAGAGACCCCACACGGACACAACACGGGACATGGTGAAATATAGCGTAAATATAAAGTCACAGGTCAAAATAGATAAAACTTGAAGGGGAAACGTACTCAAGGTTCCTAAATAATGGTTCCTGGTAGTATTGTGTTTGGATCGAACTGTGAGTGGTTCGCTCTGGTTTAATCAAGGCGCCTAAGGTTACGTATGCCTTGGTGACAGGCCACAGTTTTTTTGTCGCCAAAGTCGCGCATGCTTTTATAGTAAAATAGTAAGACACAGAAAGTGTGCCGCGACACAGTGGGCGGAGCAAGTTCTCTGATTGGTTTACATGGGCGGAAGTGTGCCTCAAGATCCCACGGAGATTACATGCGCACTAGAATGTAAATAAGAAATATGGCGCCAGTCTTGAAATGTAGACAACAGGTTACAAGGAAAACAGGGGATATTTACGCTATTCCTAGTGAACATGAACCCCAGTTACAATAAATACACCTAACGTGAATAAAAGTAACAGGTAAATGAAAGGGGACATGAACGTATAATGGAGAACTAAAGCTAGGAACAGGACCGGACCCCCCTGGTCAAACAGTGAAGACGAACTCATAGCCTAGCAATTTCCCAAAATATACATAATAAATAACAATAATACAATCAAATATCACGGACGCGATACCTGCAATAATAAATACATAAATTCAATAAAGTTCATAAATGTTCATATGTTCTATAAACGAGAACATCAAATATAAAGTTCATAACATAAGTGTCCATATGTGCTATAAACGAGAACATAATAATAACAGGTACATAACAATATCAAATGGCACAAACGGACGCGATGTGCAAAAATACACAACAAGAAGCAACTATAAAGTGCCATAAGACTAGAATAAATAATACGAGTATCGATAACAGTAAATGGCCCTAGCCCTATCACTTAAGTCCTATCCGTAACACCACCCCCTACCCCGGGAAAAAGAGTTCGTCCTCGAACTAAAAAGGGAAGGACACCTACCTAACAGCAACCTACCTATACCTACACACAAAAAAAAACTATTCCTCGGTGTTGTCGTTGTCACTGCTGGTCCAGGTGTCTCTGAGCTGAATTTTGGTTCCATCCGGGAAAGTACATATTTCTTCCTTCACGATTGATTTGGTTCCTTTGAGTGCGAATTGCCGGGAGTATTTAACCTTTTGTGATTTCCTACAAAGATTGATCTTGTGTTGTAATGTTCTTGCTAATGGGTGATTTAAGTACGAAGATGGTGCACCAGCAAAGAAAACTCTCGGATCTAAACATAAGTGTTCATAAATCTTGTCATTACTGATACTTATAGGTACAGGTTTGTTCCATTCATTTACAGGTTTGGTGCAGTCAATCTCTGATGTTTGGCATATGGTAGGAATCACTCTAGGAGATTTTTTAACGGATAAATCCAACGGCTTATCGGAAACACTATTTAACAAACATTGTTTTACAGGTATTGATGGTATGACAGGAGAATTAGATGACAGATCAATGGCGTTATGTATTGACGAACTTGAATTCTGATGTGCCGGTGATGGAACTACAAATGAAACAACAGGAGATACAACGGAAGACGAGGATACCGGAGACATTATGGTGGCTGACATCACAGGAGGTAACAATACAGTAGTTAAAGATGACGGAATGGCAGCAATGGCGGACGATACAGATGAAAACGTTGCAGATGGTGACAATACAGAAGAAGATGTTGTAGACGGTGACGATGACACTATGGACGGAGATGAATCTGATTTAGTTGGCCTATAAGCAGATGGAGAAGAGACGGTTAGGTTAATGGCGGAATCTGGTTGATGTGCTGGTGATAGAGATGCTATGGACGGACATGAAACTGGTGTAGATACGGAATCAGTGACGTTTAAATTAATGGCGGAATCTGGTTGATGTGCTGGTGAAAGAGAAACTGGTGAATTGAAGTCAGTTGAGCTTACTGGAGAAGTGGCGAGGTATTTGCTGAACAACTGGTCTGATGGTATTGACACAGCTTCCGGCAGGGATGGTCTATCAGCCTCTTCTCTCAGCACTCTCATCGGCGGTGGTTCCGGTGGGTCTATTATAAGCAAGTCTGCGAAATCTGGCATAGAATGGTCTAGCATCTCTGTTAGCTGATGTGTGGTGTTGGTATCCCAGATATCTGTAGTGTAAGGAGACGATGGTAATGCTCTGGTTACTGTAGACTTAACTATATCAGATCTTTGCGGTGTTGGTGCTGGAACAAGACTGAGATATTTCTGGTGAATTAATTCATGTTTTCTGACTCTATAGGCCTCTGAAGAAGATTTGGTATACGGGCACCATCTGCATGTTACCAGTCCAGTGCTGTCATGCGAGATCCTTATGTGGCGGTTGAGCTGATTCTGTCTGGGAAATCTGCGCCCACATTCTTCACATTGACAGTCATACGTTTAGGTAGATGGTCTGTCCATTACTGAAAATATACAAAGAAATCATAAATATAAATTGTCAGCCACCTAATGTTATAAACTTAGTAATAAATTCGTTAAATTACACCATCAGACTTCATTTATACGTAAAATTTGTTTTCACATTATGGTTCCTCGCTGATATAATTATCACAATATAGATTATATTTCTCGCACTAATTTGAAATGGCACAAGCTGAAGAACAACAATCGAATAGGTATTGGTAGCATAACATCACTCTAAATAAATACTATCACAATTTGAGTAGCCGCACAATATCAATAACATTTAGGTCACTGGTTCTCATGACCACATAATATAGGTATGTAACCCAAATTTAATAAAACTTGACACGAAATTTGTTTGTTTGTACGTAAACACATGCTGTTTTCTTGGTCTCTTTTAAAATAAACCATGACGGTCACACAATGGTACCACACATATGGCAAAATATGCAAAACATTTTTCATGTAAACTTGTTCCATATCTCATTATTGGATTTTCTGTCCGAAATAACACAAATAACTCATAAACCCCTAAAATTTGGTTCATGTTTCATTCACCGACGACATTGGTTATGTTCTTGGTACTAGAACATACGAACATTTTAAACGACAATAATCATGTTCTTGGTACTAGAACACACAAGCATACTAAGAATTAACTATGTTTTTAGTATTGGTACATATAACATATAATCATAAATCAACAATGATGCTCTTGGTATAAGAACATGGTACACATAAAATATAATAATCATAGATCAACTATGATGTTCTTGGTATTAGAACATGATACGCACAAAATATAATAATCATAAATCAACTATGATGTTCTTGTTATTAGAACACCAACAAATATATATATTTAAAACACTGTCCGGTCCGTCATGTCATTTAAACTTAAGTATCAATATTGGGTTTTGCTTCTGGTATTGAAGGCTGGCCCCTCTCTAGGTTGGTACCATTTCTTCATTGCTCCCAAATAAGGTTTTAGCCTATTAACATGGATTATCTTTGGTTTGGTTTTGGGACTTTCTTGTATTTTGTACAAAACTTCGGATATAACCTGTATTACATTGTAGGGACCTGTCCAACGTAATTGTAGTTTGGGTGACCTCCCTTTATATTTCCGACTATCTTGTAAAAGAACACCCTCTCCTACTTGAAATTTGATAAAAGTACAGGAAAGGTCATATCGGTTCTTTTGACGTGCACTAGGACTAAGTAGCCTATCCCTTACTGTGGCATAAACCCTTTCAAAACGGTCAATGAGATTATCTACATAGTTTGGTATATTATCGGACTCAGACATCGACACTTTTCCAAATAATAGATCAACAGGTAATTTGACCTCTCGTCCGAACATCATAAAACATGGGGTCTCGCCTATGGTTTCGTGAATTGATGATCGATAGGCCATCATTAAATATGGCAAATATTGGTCCCAATCCCTTTGATGTCTAGCAATAAATTTACTTAACATATCCTCAATTGTACGGTTGAGTCTTTCTACTAATCCTGAACTCTGGGGATGGTAAGGGCTATTTTTAGTTTTATCAATATGCAATCTTTTGCACAACTCCACAAATAATTCGGAGGTAAATTGCGATCCACCATCTGTATGGATCTGTACGGGTACACCATATCTACAAATAAATTCAACCATTAACTTGTCCACAACAGTGGTAGTGTTTAAATCGGGTATTGCATAGGCCTCTGCAAACCTGGTAAAGTAGTCTGTAATGACTAAAATATATCTATTTCCACTAGTTGACCTGGTAACTGGTCCTATCATATCTAATGCTATTCTTTCCATAGGTTTCCCTACTACATAATTTTGTCACGGCCCTTTAGATTTATATTTTGGTTGGTTTCTCTTTTGACATTCTTTACAACGCTTACAACAGCGTTCAATAAAAACATGGTACCCGGCCCAATAAAATCGAAAACGTACTCTAGCAAGGGTGCGCTCGAATCCTAAATGTCCAGCAAACTGATCATTATGCAACAACGACAAAATAGTATTTCTATATACACATGGTAAAATATACTGAAGCATGGTCTCTTCTGTGGTCAAATTGATCCACTTCCTATACAAAATTCCATTTACTATTGTTAATCGGTTCCACTGACCCCAATAAGTCTTATGGTCCCTACTTAAGTGAGAAATATCTTTCCAAATTGATTTATTTGGGTTTTCTTTCCATTCTATAATGGTTTGCAAGACATGGTCATTTAATTGGGCCTCCCGTAATTCTTGTGGAGTTTTGGTACTCATCCAATTGGTAACAATATCAGAATTTTCTGGTTCAGTGTTCTCAATTATATCTATTGCCCTAACAGGTGGGTCTTCAATTTTAGAATTGATATCTATAGCCTCCTTACGGTCACAATGGTTACATTGATCACATGGTCTACGGGATAATCCGTCTGCGTTGCCATGTCTCAGACCAGGTCTATGTTGTATGTTATAATTATAGGTTCCTAAAACTTCTAGCCATCTGGCTAATTGGCCTTCAGGGTTTTTAAAATTCTTTAACCAATTCAAAGCTCCATGGTCAGTACGCACTTTAAAATGTGTACCATATAAATAATGGTGAAAATGTTTAAAAGCAAATACAATGGCCAAAAGTTCTCGCCTGGTTACACAGTACTGACGCTCTGTTTTAGAAAGGACCTTACTAAAATAGGCAACTACACGTTCCTTTCCATCATCTTGGACCTGCGAAAGCACAGCACCGACCCCTGTACCACTGGCGTCTGATTGATTGATTGAATATTGTTTAACGTCTACTCAGCAATATTTCAGCTATATCAAGACGAGAACAAGTTTGTTGATAAATAATCACTTTGGGGTATGGAAATGGCCATGGGACGGGAAATTCTGACTGCCACTGGAAAAGTAGGGTGAAATCGTCAAGGGCGGGGAATTTAGCCTTGTAGCCGATCACCTACGGACCACCCCAAAGAGAGCTTGCTACAAGGGTTCTTTAACGTGCAGGAAGCGTGGCATTTCATCCAACACGTGGACCTGAGTTTACATCCCATCCGAAAGATGGGTTGTGTATTTATTAATCCCGCACAACCACGGAATGGGTCCTATTTCTATATCCCGGGACCCTCGGGGTCAGCCTCCGTTTAGGAGGGGTCACACCCCGCAAGCCGGAGATACTGGGTCCTATTTCTATATCCGGGGGTTCCCTCGGGGTCCTCTGTTAGGATGGCTCATACTCCAAGCTCAGAGGATGCTGCGGGCCTATTCTTCAGCCGGGACCGCGCACGGCGGCACTGGCGTCTGTGTCAAGTATGAATTCTTTTTCCAGTGAAGGATAAACTAAAATTCGGCTGGTGGTTAAAGCTTGCTTTAAAAGGTTAAATGCTTTGTTACAATCTTCATTCCATTTGAAAAGAACATTCTTTTCAGTTAGTCTATGTAGGGGACTGGCAATTTTTGCAAAATCTTTCATATATTTCCTATAATAGGAGCATGTTCCTAGAAATGATCTTAATTCTTTAACATTTTTGGGTTGTGGCCATGATTCTACAGCTTCAACTTTGGATGGGTCTGGTTGTATCCCCTCTGAATTTACAATATGACCTAGAAATGCAACTTGCTTTTGTAAAAGGAAACACTTTTTGGGAGCAACTTTTTAACCAGCTGATAATATACGGTCTAAGATTTGTTGAAGCCTGGTAAGGTGTTCTTCGAACGACCGAGAAAATATAATAATATCATCTAAATAGACAACGCAAGTTTCCCATTGCAGTCCAGACAGGACAAATTCCATTAATCTGGAGAAGGTAGCTCCAGCAGAGGTTAAACCAAATGGCATACGATTGAATTCAAATAATCCCTTGTTGGTAACAAAAGCAGTTTTACACTTATCACTTGGGTGTACACTAAGTTGGTGGTAACCACTTGCTAAATCAATGGTACTGTACCAGGAATTTCCCCTTAAAGCGTCTAGACAATCGTCTACCCTAAGTAATGGAAGACTATCTTTTATGGTTAGGTCATTCACTTTTCTAAGGTCGACACATAAACGTATGGACGAGTCCTTTTTCTTCACAACAACTATAGGTGATGACCATGGGGACTGGAAGGTCTTATTATTCCAGTATCCAGCATTCCCTGGATTTCATCATCGACCTCTTTTCTTTGGGCTAATGGCACACGCCTTGGACTTTGTTTTACGGGCAAAGCAGAACCTGTGTTTATTCTATGTTGGATAATGTCTGTACTGCCTAGGTCAGTTTTGGATTTGGCAAAAACTTTTGAATATTTGTTAATTAATTGGTTTAATGCTAGTTTTCCCCTACACCTATCAACAATAACTTGTGTATATCCAGGTACATTTTCATCATCATAGTTGTCCATATCACAAATAACATTTTTGGAAGTAATAATTTCTGCTGTGCTAGCACAGGTATTTTTGTACAAGGTCTGTGGTTCATCAGTAATGTTCATTACTCGAAGTGGTAAATTTCCCTCATTCACTAAGCATATAGATTTTGCCACTAGTACCCCCCTATTCTTAAGACTATCACTGGTGTTATCTAACATTAGAGATGTGCCTATTGGTATATCATCTATGGGTTTTGCTTGAATAATGGTCTCACTATTTGGGGGTAGAACCACTTTGGTATCGATTGCAATTCTAAAAAGTCTTGGTAATTGACTCTCTAACTGACATTCAACTTCTTGGCTATTTAAAAATAAAGAACTATTTTGTACATCAATCAAACAATGGTTAGAAAACATAAAAGCATAACCAATTACAGCTGGTATATCTACTTTTGCTACCACAAATTTTTGGTAAATGTACTGATCATCAATAAGCAATGGTAATTTAATAGTTCCTAATGGGCTTATATTGTGGCCGTCTGCCATTTTTAAGTCATTTCCTAATGGTTCCAGTTTTGCTTTGCAATGGTCAGGTAACTTATTAAATATTTTAGGTGCAAAACACTCAATGATGCCCCCGTATCTAAAAGACAGTGAACAACTTGGTCAAATATTTCAACTTTAACAAAAAGTCCATCATTGGTACAACTTTTAATTTTCAAAACATTGGGTCCCTGATTATTTTCAGGTTTAGCTGGCAGTAGACCCCCACTACCAGCCTTTAGTAGTTTCCCTGGTCTTGGTTTTGGTAATTAGTTTTTGTTTCTGACTTTCTGTCTCCTGTGAATCTCCCACCCCTAATTTGTTCTAAGTGGTTAGAATTGTCAGATTGACGTTTCTTGCAATATCTTTGTATGTGCCCAGGTTTGCCACAATAAAAACATGGTCCCGTTTGAGAATTTTTATATTTAGGTCTCTCATCTTGGTTGTTACTATTTACTTGTGATCTACTGTGCTCACCAGAAACTTGTCTCAAAGATGGCCTTCTGTGGCTCATTTGAAAAGCCTCGTGCTTAAGGGCAGAATTTAATGCATCATCAATGCTGTCAGTGCTACTATGAGTGATTGCCACTCCTAATTCATAGTCGGTTATGGCCTCCCGAAAACTTTTATATGCAAGGTTATCTTGTACATGTTGTGGTACATCTGGGTATGACAATCGAACCAAACGTTTTATATCTTGGGCCAATTCTGGTAACGACTCCCCCCTTTTTCTAATTCTGGTATCAAGTTGGTTCCTATATATATCAATTTGGTTCTTTGGTGAAAATCTTTTGTTCAGTTTATCAACAAGAACTTCATATGTGGGTGGGTTATTTGTATCTATATCCCCAATAGTGGCTAATGCTGCCTCTTGCATACAAGCTATTAATTGAAGGGCTTTTGTTTTACTGGACCATTGGTTCAAAGTCGCTACGGTTTCAAAATGGACCTTATAATCTGACCAACTAGACTTGCCATTATATGAATTGGGTCTTGTATATTGTATATTTTCTGACACTGTATGTGGTCTTGTGTAACTATCTGAACGTGTTAATCTGGGTCTATCATCATTTCTGTATGTGTTATCAACAGATTCATGTCTATGGTTATCATATAAGGGTTCATTGTGTATTTCCGTAGTTATAACATGGTGGTTTTGGGAGTAACTCTTATTATTTTGGTTCCTATATGCTGTCTGTGGTTGGAATGGTACATTAGCATAAGTATCAACAGGTTGTGGGTTATTACTTTTCTGGAGTCTCCATTTGGTTTTGCACTGATGCGGTTATTGCAAGTGTTTGGTTCTCGAATTTTCTGTCAATTACATTTGTATAATTATCAAACTGGGTCTGAAAGTTGGTTAACCGAGATTCCAGTCTTTGAATATGAGATGAATTGTTATTGGATTCCCTACTTAAATGGCTCACTAAGTTTGACAAAATATCAACTTTATTATCATAATTATTTCTGCCATTTCGGTTCACTTGGTCTGGATAAAGTATTTCAGGTGAGGGTTATCTTGAGTTTTGTTCACTATACACAGGCGAATCCCTTCTACTTGAATTTCTAGACCCTCTTTGGCTTCCTCTACTCGAGCCCCCGTGGCTGTTCAGTCCACTCATTTTATTTTCAAACAAGTATTTATGGTAAAAAAATATGAATAAAATTTCTGAAACTACTATCAGTATTTCAAAATATACAGTAAAAATATTTCTAGCAACTGGTTTTATCTCGAATCCCACCGCCGGTCACCAAAATGTTACACTTGGGGTAACGTGTTTTTGTATATGTTTTGTGTGTGTATATAAACCGATACTTTGTACGCTATGTCGCTATATCTCGGCCTGCATATTCGGCGAAGAGGTTCTCTAATAATGGTTCCTTATACATATTGCCATTGGTAGCGTGGCAGAAGACACTGGTTCCTTAAAACTTGGTCACAGTAAAATAATTACTGTACATACTAAATATAGATCTTAAATAAGATAGATCAATTCAAGTAAAGTTCAACAATTTAATAAGGATAACAATAAATTATACAACAATATGTTAAAAACCCTCCCAGAGCGAAAACAGATCAGAGACCCCCCACGGACACAACACGGGACATGGTGAAATATAGCGTAAATATAAAGTCACAGGTCAAAAT
>MJUU01034087.1:0-63872 GCA_002080025.1 Modiolus philippinarum | reverse complement strand
GGTCAAACAGTGAAGAGGAACTCATAGCCTAACAATTTCCCAAAATATACATAATAAATAACAATAATACAATCAAATATCTCAAATATCACGGACGCGATACCTGCAATAATAAATACATAAATTCAATAAAGTTCATAAATGTCCATATGGTCTATAAACGAGAACATCAAATATAAAGTTCTTACATAAGTGTCCATATGTTCTATAAACGAGAACATAATAATAACAGGTACATAACAATATCAAATGGCACAAACGGACGCGATGTGCAAAAATACACAACAAGAAGCAACTACAAAGTGCCATAAGACTAGAATAAATAATACGAGTATCGATAACAGTAAATGGCCCTAGCCCTATCACCTAACTCCTATCCGTAACAATACGAATAAAGAAACAAATCTGCTAAAAGTGGCGCACAATTAGTCCCCATAGGGATCCCTATTGTCTGCTGAAAACTTGTCCTCCAAATTCTACAAATATGTTATCAATCAAGAATTCCAGCATTGCAATGACATCCCCCTCTGTATACTTTTTGTGTGAATCAGTGTGATGTTTAACAAAATAGGCCCCAACTTTACCTATCACTAAATATGAATATCTTCTTTCTCCCTTTTTAGTACAGAAATACTGATGTATTAAATCCCGGAGAACTGACTTTAACTTATCGTGTGGAAGAGTAGTATAGAGAGTAGAAACATCAAATGTTTTGACTAAATGAAGAGCCAAAATCAATTAAGAACATACCTGTGCAGGAGGGAGATTCCTCTTATTTTAATTATCTTCATTCAACAATCTGCTGAAAATGACAGTTATAGTAGATCACGAAATTTAAACAGGTATCTAGCTTAGGACCAACCCAACAAACGCCAGGCTATATTATACATTATTCTAAGGGTCATTTTGTTCTTTATCCGTTTTAACCGTTTGTCAAATTTTGAATTGGTCACGATTTTTGTAATTTTGGCTGTTCTATTTAGATAATTTTGGTTATATGTTCTCTATCAGCTTTTTCACATTTTTCGGTTAATGGATTTCCAAATGTTTTGGTTTGATCTGCACTAACGAGACATTAGTTGTCGAAATGCGCATAATTATGCAGAAAATAAATTAACAGAAACTACGTTAAATGAAGGTCAAAGGTCAACCTTTGAAAATTCTAGTAAACTCATTTCATTAACTTTCCGGTCATTAATTTCAACGTGAAGTTGAAAAATTCACTTAATGGTTATTGATAACATCTACATAAAGCGATTCACATGGTGTAGACTTATAATCGAGGTCCAAAAAACATGACTTGTTTTTTGTATAAACAGTTTGTGAAATGACCTTGACCTTTTGACCTTTGAGATTTACATAAAATCAACGACATACTATATAGATGTTTTAGTAAAATCAAACAAAGACTTGATTGGTCATAAATTTGACTATAACGCCCATAATTGACCATTAAATTAACATTATATCTCTGAATGTCCTACTGGTATACATAAAAGTAGGTTTTTTGTTAGTTAGGTGGAATAAATCATATCGTCGGAAGCCTACCAACCACGACAGGGTTACAGGGCTACAGGCAATATCAGAGGAAGTTTTTTAGTTTAAAAAGTTATATTATTTATATATTTTTAGTAATTTCTAGTACTTTTTGTAATTTTTGTAATTTGATGTTTTTTTCATATTTTCTTTTACGTATTGTTTTCATATCAATAAAAGTGACAACAAAAGTCCCAATCGATCAAAGGGAGAGACCAGTAAGGAAAATCCGTATAACATTCGACTGAATCAGGGAAAATCAACATAAATTAAACATTAATGGAACCGCATTTTTAAAACTTTATAAATTTCATAATCGTTTTATTTTATTTTATTTATATATTTTTTTAAATTTTTATTTTTATTATTTTTTGTTTGTTTGGGGTGGAAGATGTTTTTATTGGAGAAGAAGTAACATGTACATATTCCAACGCAATGGACATATCAAGTACCACTCTTTGCACTGTACGAGTATTCCGTATCATTACGATTCATCATCATCGTCATTCATGTTAATATTAGATTTTGACCATGGTTTTTACAAATTATAGTTCCTTTACCAGGACTGAAGTTCTGCTCGTGACACTGGCATGTCTTGCTAGGTAGTCAATGTACTGTCTCTAGATAATCCAAAACTTATGAATATTTACACCAGATATGCCCCTGTATGAACCAGTATTGTTTAACGGGAAATGTCTTCTTTTAATTTGCACATATAAAAGTAGACAACAAGTAATGCACGTGTTATTAGCAGAACTTGATTTGCACAGAACTTTGTTTTTGTCAAGTACTGAAATTTTGTTAAAAATCCTTTGATGATATGGAAAACTCGTATACAAATGTAGTTCATATAATAGTAATGATGATCTATGAATTGTAGCGTCATGTTTCCAATGCGTTGGAACTGGTACATGTACATTGTAACAAATTAAATAAAAAATAAATAAATAATTATTAAAAAAACAAGAAATGTATTATTTTTTTAAAAAGGCGTCTCACTGATGTGTGTTTATTCCTATGTAATAAAGAAAACTATTTTTTTTTTAAATTAAAAAAAAAATGAAACATTAAAAAAAAGGAAAATACTAAAAAATTCCAGCAAATATATATATATATGGGTGGGGCCATTTTTGGGATGTTGGGATTAAATGTTTTTAAGCATTGGATTTCGGGATTTTTATGAATTTATGGATCTCGGAAAATCACCGGGAATTAGGATTTCACCAGTTTTTTTTAAGTTTCTTTGTAGTTAGGAATTTCGGGATTTCGAAAATTAAAGTCGGGATTCCTGGATGAGACCCCTTAACTTAATTTTGAAATTAATCATTGAAATGTGACTGAAATGACTTTACGAGAATTTCAAAAGTTTGAAATTGACCTTTGTCCTTCATTTCGAAAAATCGTGACCACTCTCAAAATCGACGAAAGGCGAAAGTTTGACTTTAGTGGCTCCAGTATTATAAAACGGAGATTATGCTTGAATTACGTGGCTGATTTATGATTGATCATTCTAGAATCCGTAATTGAATGTGTATTGTTCAATATTAGTTCCGTTTCCTTACACACTCAAAAATTGCGTCCATCCTTTTTTGGGGGTATTGGTTCCTTTAGTGTGTTCAAACATATAATTCTTCCTCTTTTTCTGGTCTGGACACAGTTTATAGTATTTCATCGATCTGGAACAACGGCAGTAGAATACCAATGGAAAAAGGGAAGCAATGGCCAAAAAAATTGAAGTCAAAAGACATGGTAAAAACGGCAACAGAGAAAAACAAAGACAAAACAAGGCCGTGAGACCGCCACAATGCACGGAAATAAAAAGATAACATTCAGAACTAAGGCACTCATAGTGTGAACTTCCATGAAAACCGGGAGATGCATCTGGAATGTTCCATTGTCCGATAAAAAGAGGAAAGTAGTATTTTGCTCAATTTCTGAGTAAAAATGTTTTCTTGAGTAAAATATCTCTCAAGATAGAGTTAAAATATCTTATTTTCTGTTACAAAATTTTGGTTAAAGAATACTTCTGGTTCCACTCCATCTTAACGATTATCAGTTTCTCTTTATTTAAATCTTATAATACTTCAGAACAGCGTACAAAATTCATTGATCTTTTCAGAACATTTATTCAAGAATTTAATTTACGAGTAGAATTTGGAAATTGTTATAGAAATTAAGCGTTGATTAAACATAACATTAATAATGTACGATTTGATTGTTAATATTTTTAATCATATGATATGAAAGTTAATTTTTACAACTAACTATAACCCTGGGTAGTTAGTGGAGTGCTACAGGGAACATTGACAGTAGCTTGGGCTCTAAGTGATAATTGTAACAAATTATTGGAATAAATATAATATTTGTTTAAAAAAATATTTTGCAAATTAAACAAATATTCAAATAATACAATAATTAACAGAAATCGAGCCAAATTATGGTATCACATACATTTTTGAGATACTTTCATTGATTAAACCTTATTTTAAAAGAAAGCAATCAACAAAATGAAAATGGAAGGTCTCGACCATTTAGCGACAAAAATCATTGCAAATATGAATTTTCTTTTAAGAAAAGTCATCTTTGTAATTCAAAATGCACAGACGGAATTTTTATTATTTGTTTTTGTTTCGTAGCTTATGTTTTCACCTTTCCAAGATAAGAGAAAGAGGACCACAGAACATTTTCTTTTTAATGTTAATCAAAATGAAAATTTTTAACGATGTTTTTGTGGAATATTCTTTTGAATTATCTTCCCGTTCCATTTTCAGTTTGAAAATTTCACTAGTGAAATACAATACTGGAATTTTACATGTAAACTGGATACCAATTTGAATGTACTAGAACCATTTCTTCATTTTTCTTTTTAAATTTAAATTGCTACATGATTCATTAAAGCTTAAAATTATTTGGACATTTTATTAAAGAAAAATAAATCGTGATTTCAAAATGTCGGAATTGTGTCAATCAACCTTTAACCATCTGAGCACAATTTTGGAAATTTGCACAGAGGTTATTGCAAATCATAGTAGTCACATGATGGCAGAAATAAATTGTCGTATTTATCTAATTTTGTCGTTTTACAACTCAAAAATTTTCTTCATATTTATTGCAAACTCTGAAATTCATCATGCTAACATTGTTAAGCAAAACAAAGGTAATAACAAAGTTAAAAATATAATTTCAGAAGCCTCAAAACAGCAGAAAGACAGAGCAGGTGCAAGACCACCAGGAAAATTCCGATTCAATCATATTGGTCCTGACTTCATACATTTGGAAAGAAACGGTTGGGTTAAACCGATTTAATGGGGTGTCAAACGCACTTTCCCATTGCGAAAGTTTCTGGTAGACGGGCTTAATTGCTTGAAAGTATTTTTTAATGCAAGTATGCCAAACTATAGCAAATGTCAGAGTTTCAAAACTGAAGAGGAATATTTTTGGATAAAAAAAAATCAAATGATTTTTTTTTGTTTTTGTTTTTTTCTCACATTGCCTGACCGGAAGGGTCATGTGAGCTATTGCAATCACTTGACTCAAAAAACGATGACAGAGTAAAACAAGATATACCTGCTGTGCAAATTTGTAGGAAATCTAACGACCGGTATTGGAGTTATTTCCTATTTTACCGTAGAAATTTTAAATCTACCTAAAAAAATAGTCTGTTGGCGTTGCAGAAAATCCCTGTCGTTGACCTCAAATTTTAAGATAGAAAAGAATGGTACATATTTTCCTTGCACGTGGAAACGAAATGCAACACAGTCGAATCAATTTTTTGTTAATTACAGTAGTATTCTCAAAATTATCATGCCTTTTTATATGTTTTTATGGGACGCATACGTGTATAAATAAAAAATATATTGATATTGTAGATTTCAAAAATGTTGAAATCACCCCAATAGATCTGGCACGTGGTTTTTTGCCAGACCTCAATTTTTCTGGAATTTTATTTTTTTTCCTCCTCCTACCCACCATCATTTAGGAAAAATTTCGTCAAACTATAAATTAAAAAACAATGGCCTAATCTTAGTGGCTCTGGTTGTTTTACCGGCAACTTATTTTTAAAGATTTACTAAGAATACTCAGACATGATAAAAAAAAGGGGGGAGTAGGTTATATCCCCACATACCTGTGTCACAAATCGATAAATTGACACGATTTTTCCCTTGCTGTTGTTCTAACTTGACACCTTATTCATTTTTTACTTTCAATACCTGGCTTTCGAGATAGGAACTTTCGTATAATTGAGCTGGAAACGATCACTTCGGATACCAGTAAGAAGAAAAACTGGATTTCTAAACCAATAAATATAAATAAATCCGCATGACGCGGTTTCCAAACTTTTTGTGAATTGTGTTTTTCCCTAACTTGATGCCTTATTCCATGAAATGGCTGGATAGTTGTTAAAATGATTAGAAAAATTCATGTGATACTTCCAGCCTTTTAACAGCTCTAAAAGATGATCTTCGTGCTTCCGATAGAATAAAGTGCGCAAGTTTCATTCAAAATCGTATAGTTATATTTCTTCATTTTCTTGAGTTGGATACGGTGTTGTTAAATTGAAAACAATATGCATGATTATCAAATTACTCGTTTTTATAAAAAAAAAAAAAACTATGACAGTAAACAATGTAGACAATGTTGCTCTGTGCAATAAATTGCGAATTTGCAAAATAAAGATTAGGATACGGGTTAGGTTTGATTTTTTGGACGGAACAGTGATTTAAAAGGTTTTGCTTTGTGACGTTATTATTGATTGGAAGATGTGAAACGTCATATTTTTGCCAACTTTGCCACGAATTAGCTCCCATGCCCGTAAGTAATGTTTAATCTGGATATTTTGTAAAATTATTCCGTTTAAGCATGGTGACATACTTATTTTTTTCTTTGAAATCAATAAACCACATCATAAACTATCTATCTGCCAAAATATATAAAATTCTCATGGATAAAAGGTTCATTTCTATGAAGCTGAAAATGGCCTTAACTTATTTTACACGTTCATTCTGTGTTAATTTAGGTGAAAAAAATGCTAAAAATGACCAAACTTTGAACTCATTTCTATAAAAAAAATACTAGCATGGAGACCCATACGTTTTACTGATTTCAGGTTGGTAGGATTGGTACTGCAATTGCGCTGACTTATAGCAAAATCTCATGAATATTAGTGTCTATCAGTGTCTATCTACCTTTAATTGCAAAAAAGTTCAGCATGTCAAGATCTACCCATAGGGAAATTTGGAAGACAATTTGAATACCAATTAGGAGTTATTGACCTTTATTGGTCTAATTTTAGGTGATTTTATACATTGTGTTTCGTATTTTATAAATAATTAGAGATAAAGGTAGAGTTTGAATTGTAAAAATACCATATCAAGATCTTCTAATCTGGTATTTTATCTTATACATTTTGTCCTATATTTTAACAACGATTAGAGATAAAATTTAACTTTAATTACAATATGCTCAGCATGACAAGATCCACCAACCTAGTATTGCGGCAGTGTCCGGAATCAGTTCAATAGCAACTGCCTTTAATAGATCGTAAATCAGTGAAATATTCAACCCAGTACTAAGTATAAAGATGTGAAAGATCTGTTAGATGGCAAGTTGGCAAATGTCATTCTTAAACTATAAAACGAGTTTCGACTTTTTCGACAATTACTATTTTTCCCGTTTTGATTTGGTTTTAGTTTACCGAGATATCACTCTTTTTTTCATTTTCAACTGATCGGAATAACAGTAATTATTTGGATGTCTGGGGGCGTCAATCGTGATTTGATTTTCGTTTACATGCCCTATGTGTCACCTTTTAGCAGAAGTTTTGACCGTCAAAATCTACATGCCCTATGTGTCACCTGTAAGCAGAAGTTTTCGCCGTCAAATCTACTATTGACGCTATTCAAATAATGTCTGTTGATGCTTAATTGATAGATGTAAATTTGTTATTACCGCGGATCTGTGCTTTGTCCGATCTATGCACACATAGACGCATGCATCAAAAAGCTAACAGTACATTATTTGATGTTTATGACATTTTTCATTGATTGTATATAACATGTCTATTATGCAACATCTCTTTTCAAGAAACTTGAAATAAAATTACACAAGAATTAGTGACTACGTAATCGCTTTTTACTACTCTGGCTATAGCCAGAGTGAGCCTGTGCCACCAGCGGGGAACATAGTTTTAATATTGGACCTATAAAAAAATCAAAGATCTTCTCAGAAACTACCAATACAATTATAATTAAACTTTATCAAAATGTTCCTTAGATGGTCCCTTCAAAAAAAGATTTCCGGCAGGTCCCTACCTCCTCCAAAATGGCCACATCGGAGAACATAGTTTTAACTTTGGACTCTATGGAGAACATATTCAAAGATCAAAGAAGCTTCTTGTCTAATTAGAAACAAACTTAGTTACAATGGTCCTTAGTTTGTCGCTTCCAAAACAGGTTTATGGTCCCAACCTTATCCTATATGGCCACAAGCGGGGATAATAGTTTAACATAGAACCCTATGGAAAACACGTTTAAAGTTTTTTTCTCAGAAACTACTGATGCATTTGGAACCAATCTTAGAATCAATTATTGTTAGATTGCCTCGTCCGAATAGGAATCCGGTAGGTCTTTACCATAAAAAATTGCCGCCAGCAGGGTACACCCCATGGTAAAATGTGACAACACGTTCAAGCATAAAGTCACATGTTTGGTATGATTTAATAGCAAAAATAGCTACAAAAGTTGTATTGTTCATAAAGAAAAAAAATCTTATATTTTTACAAATAACTAAATACCGCAGTAACTGTGAATTTCGTTTCTGCATATGCGCATTTCGACAACTTATGTCTCTTAAGTGCAGATAAAATCTAAACGTTTGGAAGACCATAAAGTCAAAGATAATTAAAAACTGATTTATACTATATATGCAAATTATACTATATACACAATATTTCTAATTATGAACATCAACACACCTTTTGGGGGGAGGGTGGGGGTGTCTTCAAATTATCAATAGATATAATGAAAAGTGATGATTTTAAGAAAAGGGATAATTAAACTAAGGGAGGTTATAATTTTCTTTTCGAACATGTTATGAATTCAGCAATTTATTAGGGCTACCACTGCCATTTGTTTTTGAAAGGGAACTCTGAATGTTTGATTTCAGTAATATATATTACCTAGATTATAAGGGGAACCCCTGTCAGATTCTTTCTAAATTAAGGTCTGATATGGATTGTAATGAGTAGTGGAGGTCTCAGTTGCCATGGAAACCCGACCAGGAAACTGAAATTTAAGAACAAAAAGTATTCTGCTACATATTTTATTAACGACTTTAGCAATATGTATATATAAACTAGATCATTAGGGGAACTGCAGCTCAGTTGTTTTAAAAGGGGCTCAGAATATCTCTAATTTCAGCAATATGTATTGCCTAGATATCAGGCTAACTCCTGTCCAATTTATTTTTGAATTGGTGTCTTATATGGGTTGTAGAGGATGTTGGAGCTTTCAGTTGTCATGGACATCATAAAAGAAAACTTAGATTTGAGAAAGGAAGTATTCTGCTGAATTTTAGGTTTTGTTCTTAAGATTATGTATACATTAGTTAATGAGGAGAACCCCTGTCCAAATGTTTGCTAAAAGGAGGCTTCAAATGTTTTGATTTCAGGAATATTCATTACTTAGATGAAAGTGGGAACCTCTGCCCAAATCAGAAACAAATTGTCCAGTTAGAACACAATGGTATTTTAATGGTACCTTCCAATAAAGGTATCTAAGAGGTCCACACGACATCAAGTGCTAACGTTTGACCCTTTCGAAAACACATTCAAAAGTCTCCGAAGCTACTAGTCCTGTTAGAACCAAACTTAGACACAAAGGTCCTTGGATTACCTCTACAAAAAGGTATCCTGCAGATCAGTACCTCGTTCAAGGTTGCTACCAGCGGGGACTTATTTTATATAGGATTCCATTTAAAGAATTAGGTCTCTGAAACCACTAATCGAATTGGAACCAAATTTGATCATAAAAGAGTCCTTTGAAGGCCCCTTCAAAATTTCCATCTGTCATGACTGCATCAAATCCAAGGTGGCCTGTCGCAGGGAACATAGTTACAACTCTGAACCCTATTTGAAATTCTATTCATCTCTTTATGTCAGCCATGGACCAGGTGAGCGATAAAGGCAAGTAAGGAAACCCCAATTTGGATACTATGGCACAATTGAAATATAATGTCCCAATTGGGATATACCTTAATTGGGATATTTCGTAAGTTTTTGGGTATAGATTATTTTTTCACATTTAAATGGCGCGTAAGGAAACATAAAAGGATTAAGTCATCAAATGTAAAAGGGGATATTTTCGCGTGGTTTAAATTTAGCGATTCTGATTTATAAACCTATTCGCGAGGTTTTATTTTCGCGATTCTCACTTATCTTTCGTTACGTTTCTAATGAAAAACAAATCTACGCGAGGGAAAATTTTCGCTTATTTGTACCAATCGCCAAATTAGCGAAAATAAACCCCTCGCAAAAATTTCCCCTTCGACAGTATCGTCTTTTTGTCAGCGAAGCTGCATTTCATCAGCAGAAACATTTAAAGAACATAAATTCATACATTTTTGTTAGTCCACAAGGGTATTCACCAACCAAGTAAGCAATACTTTGGTGCTGACCCGAAAACCGATTTTATTGAAACTTGCAATATCTAAATGTTACAAAATTTTGTTTAAAACTAAGGAGTATGTCCCTCATGCATAGCTCTGTCCTTAGCTGAAGTTTGGCTTTTCTATTAAGATCATTTTGGTTATTTGTTCTCCATCAGTTTTTACATGTTTTTCGATTAATGGACTCCACATGTTTTGGTTTTATCTGCACTGATGAGATATAAGATGTCAAAATGCGCATATGCAGAAAATAAATTAACCGCAACTTCGGTATTTTGTTATTTGATACTATCAAAATTCAAGATCGTCACAATTGTAAACAACAGAATACCAAAGTAACTGTAAATTTATTTTTCTGTATATGCGAATTTCGACAACTAATGTTTCCTCAGTGCAGATCAAACCAAACATTTGAAAGTCCATTAACCGAAAACATGTTGAAGCTGATAGAGAACAAAAAACTGGGTAAATTATTACGGCAAGTCAAACGGAAAACGATTGAAAATATTGAACTGAGGTTAGTTTTGTAAAACTTAACGAAGATAATGAAGTTTAAACCATCACTATTTCTACCTACATCCATAGTATTTTAAGACATGGACAAAGATGGAAAACTTAGATAAAAGAAAACAGAAGTCGAGTTCATCTAACTGTTTATCCCATCTTTCTTTATTTGATACTCAAAAACTTCCTTCCTAAAACTATCACAGCTTGCTTAATTCGAATGTACATCCATATATCCGAATTGAGATATTATATCTCATTAGGGTATAATTGGGATATAATTTTTTACAAGCATTATAGACCCTTGGGAGCCTTTTGTTTTGTTTTTTTTTATTTATTTTAATAGCATATAATCATAAAGATTAGTAATAATGTACTTTTAGCAATAAGAGATAATAATAAAGTAAAAAAACCTAATGAAAACACCACACCTTGCGTTACACATAACTCGTGTTATTAAACAAGCTTCTGAAAAAGAGTGGAAATTTGAAAAACCTCTGAATCGCATATCCCGATTGTGCATTGCATGTTCTTAATTCGATAACCTTCCGATTATCTTATAAATAACAAGACCACTTATTGCAGAATTATTTTTGTGTTAACTGAGGACAACAACTGTTGTTAAACCAACGAAATGTTGGTCCTTGAAATATTAGGTTTCCCGAACATACTAATACTAGTAATAGGATTTATTTTTGTTTGGCTGAAAGACACATGACTTGGGGGCATTTAAAAAAGATTCTCAAATAATAAATATTTTGATTACGAAAGCGAGTCAGTATTGTTTAAAGCAGACATGAGAAAGTAAAGCGAGTCAATTCAATTTTTATACCACTGGCTTTACCTTTTTTGCCACTTGGATTCAGGTATTGACAATTGATTTTAGTTGTTAATTTTGTTATTAATCTCATTTAATTACGCCAATTTCATTTGATCCGTTACGCAAGAGCTAGCATAAATTATACAGACTTTCTCATTAGACAAAGTTATCTCCGTGACCACCTTATTAATTAAGGCTTCAAAAAAAAAATTCCATCTCTTACGATCATTTAAAAAGTTCTTTAATGGATATTAGTCCCTTGTGGAAAAAAATTGAAGTTTCCGTCCCAACTCTGATTCAGCATTCTTTCTTTACTTAATACTTGGATGATCATGCCTTTTAACTGTGTACAACCTTTGAATGGCAATTGATGTTGAGTTGCTACAGGACCATACCTCAATGGAAAAAGAGGTTTGGCTAGCCATAAAACCGGTTTTACCCACCATTTCTTTGGAAATGCCTGTACCAAGTCATGACCATTACAATCGACAATTTTGACGGTGGTTTCCACCAGATTTGTTTGTTTTTTTTGTTTGTTTTTTTTAATGGACTTCGGCTCTTGACCACTCCATTCGATAATTTTGTTGTTACCCCCATTTGATATAACCTTATTGATATCGCTCCTGGTTGTGATTTTTTCCCCGAGGGAATTTCTACTTTTTAGCTATTTTTAGCCATTATGAATAACAAATTTATTTAAAGCAACCTGCCAGCTAGGACATCTCCTGCATTAACAAGGACATCTTCCATTACTCACAAGAACGAGTGCAGTCGTAAGTATGTTCCAAGATTAGGTTTAAACTATAACTCTGATATTACTTATATTCATCCAGTGTGTACAGATTATTTAAAAAATCCTGATTTCATAAATGTGATTTAACCATGCTCAGTCGAACTTTATGGCGTTGTTTCACTTCTTGCAAATATTGATCACACTCTATCAGTTTCTATTTGCAGATCAAAAACTAGTAAAAAAACAACATGCAACTTAACAAGTTATTCATATACAACAAAAACGCATGAATGAATTGCTTTACCGAAAATGCCATTTACGGTTTTACGGTACATCGCTGGATCTGCAAAATGTTCCTCAAAACCTATTTCTAAGCTTTTAACCTCCATCTTGACAGCCGTAAAAGAGGGCCTTCAAAAATACTGTGATACTAGCTTTTCAAGAAGTGGTGTAAATGAAATGTGGATATTAAAAACTTCTAAAGATCATTATCGCATTGTTACAGCATTAAAACTTTTGACTTCTCCACACTTTATACTACCATTCCCATGAGCAACTGAAATCTCGACTGAAAGACATAATTCATAGATGTTTCTCCCGTAAGAACGGCGAATGAAGATTTAGGTACATTGTCATAGGCAGAGAACAAGCATAATTTGTGAAATACGACTCAGAATCACAGAAAAAATACACGGAGGAAGAAGTGAATAAATGGTAGAGTTTCTGATTGACAATATATTTGGAGGATTTGTTTTTCAACAGACCATCGGAATTCCAATAGGCACAAACTGTGCACCTCTTTTAGCCGATCCGTTTTTCCACTCTTATGGGGCAGAATTTATTGAAGGGCTTCTCCAAAGTAAAGACAAAAAACTGGTCCAGTCCTTTAATTTCAGCTTCCGTTATACAGATGATATTTTATGACTAAACAACCCTCGCTTTGGTGATTTTCTTCATCTCATTTATCCAAAAAGAGCTTGAAATTAAGGATACTACAGGTACTTTCACACCGGCCTCGTTCCTTGACCTACATCTTGAAATTGACAACAGAGGTACATTACAAACTAGGTTGTATGACAAACGCGATGACTTCACTTTTCAAATAGTAAACTTCCCTTTTCTTTGTGGCAACATTCCAAAAGCATCAGCATATGGAGTTTACATCTCACAACTCATTCGCTATTCAAGGGCTTGTGTTCGATACAGCGACTTGATAGAGCCCACTTGCTTACAAATAGGCTACTTGAGCAAGGGTACGTTACCAAAAACTTAAAGTCATCACTACAGAAGTTTTTTCGGTCGACATCACGATCTTGTCGATCGTTACGGGATATCTGTTTCCCAGATGACAACAGATCTTTCCCTCTACAACTAAAGTTTGTTTTTACTCTATCGGATTTGACTTTACTACCGGAGTTGACATGTTCAACACGGCGGGTGTCGTATAAGAAGCAGGAGATGCTTACTCTACCGGTACACCTGATCTCACCCATGGTTTTTATTGGGTCCGTGTTGTTCATCTGTATGTGTGTCTTCATTTTTTTTGTCCCCAGTGTTTCCAATGTTGCCTTTGTTCATGGATTGTTCGTTCTTTGACTGACGGTTCGGTTCTCACTTACTTGATTGACTCCTTTAATCGCCTTGTATCCATAACCGTGGTAAAATCCGCATATACTCGTGGGTATTTTCATGACAATCGACGATACTTTTGATAACGTCATAGACAGTTTGACGACAGACAATTTTTGCAGCGTCACAGAACAAAACGTCATACTTTACGGTGTAAAATGGATGTTTCATCTATGAATACAAAGACTAATTCATCTCTTCTGTACCCTGTAAGCGTCATATTAGAATCAAAGCAATTCACGACGGGTGCGTAAATATATGTTAATTTTACCACGGATTTGCCCATTATGCCTATATTTTACCCCTCGCATACGCTCTTGGTAAAGGGCAAACCCGTGGTAAAATCAACATATATTCTCGCCCCCCTGGATTATTTCTTAAACATTATACGGGCTTTTGTTTGCTGGTGAAATTACGAAATTACTTTTTACGACATCATTATAACACAGAACACCGTAACTCGAGGACAGGCACCAAGGATACTATCAAATTATGTATGCCAATGTTAACATAAATATCATATGAATACTTCAATTTTCGAAAGATTTATTCGAAATAATTTCCTCAAATACATTGGCTCAAAATATTTCATTTGTCCACACAGTATACCACGCTTCCTCATAATGAACTTAAATACCAATAAAAGGTATCAGTCAAAGGGCCTTTGCTGATTTAAAAAATGTGTTGTACTACGTTATAAATTCACATATATTTCAAAAACCAATTTAAAAGAAAAAAAATGCTAAGATAAAAAAACAGTTTTACAGAATAATTGATTTTCTTAATGATTTTTTATTTGTCATATTTAGAGGTGGTGTTTATCAAGAGCAAGTTGGTATACCAAAGGATACAAATTGCGCTCTTCAAATCGCAGACTTATTCTTAATAATCATACCGAATGTCTACAGGGACTCTAAAATCTCTTAAAAATAAAATATGTTACATCCTTGAATCTAACTTATAGATACATTTAATATGATGTTTTTCCGTTAATAACTCAACTTTTGTTAAATGGATCCTATCAATATATATTCCAGAATAAGAGGCAACGAAAACGTCAGACACTACTAGATCTACATCTTTTTGGACTTAAATACCAAATTAGACCAAAATGGTCATCTCAGTACTAAAATTTACGATAGAAGGGACGACTTTAATTTCAAAATTATCAATTTGCCTCACATGAACAGTAATATTCCAACTTCTCCTGAGTGTATGTTCCAAAGTTGATTAGTTACGCTAGCACCAATTGTGCAGACTTACTTATTAGGCATATTTATCTCCATGGTCGCTTTATTGATCAAGGCTCATATAATCACTTACAAGTACATTAATAGAAATCAGTCACTTGTGGAAAAATTTCGGTTCGAACTGTGATTCAAGATTCATGCACTATGAAGAAAAACAGGTGCTTCAATTTGAAAAACCAAATTGACCAAAATCATACTGTTGAATCTAAACAATGAGTTAGTGAGAAAATAAAGTAATTCAAACAGATTTGAAAGAATTTGGTGATCATTTAAAAGAATTATTCAAGAAAAATGATTCCACACCCCCTAAAGGGAAAATTTATCATCGGGTAACTTCGAGGGAATTCGGAAGAATGGTTTGTCATTAGACGGAATCTTCATCGGATTAAATAAAGTGCATCTTTGCTTATATAATTGTTATCTTGCAATTAAAATTGATAGAATTTTCTAACAGTGAAACGATTTTGCAGAGCGTTTCGGTTGCTTGAACGGCATGTAAAGAAAATTCTGTTGCGGACGCATGCGGAACAGGTGCCGAATGGACAAAACGAAAGTAGAATGACGAAAGCATAGTTCAACGTGCGAGATTTGTGTTTCACTGTCTATGCATTGTCAGAGGCCTTATTTTGGGTTGATTTTTGACAAGCCAAAATTTAAACGGCCTGAAGATTTGTTTTAAAGTTGTCAACGAAACTTAGACTTTCGACACCATATTTTTCATCACTGAAATGAAAACAACCTTTTGCTGTTGCTTGATCGTTAACAGACTTTTATTCCACATTAATATTGTTAACTTTCTTTGAAAATTCTAGTCTTGTAGTCACTTTTTAAACAGAAAACGCGATATTGGAGTTCAGTTTACATAAAGAAAGGGATCATTATGTACGAACTGTTTTGGGATAACCGTTACTTTGAAGAATGAATTGATTTATTCAGGTGATATTTATAGGTCTTTAGAATTGGCATTTAGTTCAAATAAAACTGACTTGACAGGAATTTTTATATGTTGAGACTGTGCTATTAATTTTTTTTTCAATATTTGTAACACTGTTTGATTGTAGTATGGATAGTATACTGCACACTTTTATAGCAAAATAAAAATAATAAATAAACGACAAGCGGAGGTTGTACCAAGTCTACTTACATCTTTGAAAGCAACACTTCTATTAGGGCTTTAAGCACTTTGATTAGATGACTGTACCAAGTCAGGACCATTGCAGTTTACAATTTGTCCTATGGTTTTGCACCTGTTTTGTCTTTTCGCCCCTTGGGTTTCTACTCTTGACATTCATGTCTGGTAATTCTTATAATTATCCTACCATTTAAGGCAGATCGGTAGTCTTCCGCCATTTCGAATTTGTTATTTTTACTGTTGTGGTATTATCTGTTTTTTAAATATGCAAATAATTTTATTTGTAATGTATCAATAAATATTATATCAGCGAAACGTAATGCAAAGGACCTACATTGACTTCATTTTACACGTATTCATCTAATTAGATAAGGTATGGTAATTTGATAATTAAATAGTTTGGAAAAGGATATTTGAAAAAGGGAGATAATCTGATGAAAATATTTTACATGGATATCACTATAAAAATTCACATTTTACAAAGTATATGGAAAAGAAAGTCGGTGACCCCCATCTTTCTTTACATTTTTTGAAAGTATGTTTAAAGTGCTAACGTATGACTAAAATAGAAAGAAATCTATGGAATAGATTTAAAGAAAAACATCAAAATACATGTTTTCCCCTATATATTCATTAGAAATATTTGATTATTTTGATATCAGTTATTTCAAAAACAAGCACGGTGATTCCCCCCCCCTTTTTTTTATTTATTTATTTCAATGATAACATTCCTGAGAAAATAAAGAAAATCTATGGAAAAAAATTTGGAGTACCCATCTACCTTAACAGGTTCTCAACCAAAAAAATAAAACTATTGTAATCATTATATCCTTGTAATACCACCGAGACAAACATTTGATTTAGGAAAAAATCTTTTCTGAACTCCAGTATTGACTGTGTGTCAAACATGCTTTAAGATCAACTAATCGAAGTAAATTTACTTTTACAAATAGTATTAAGTTTTCAAGAGAATCTTTAAGTGTTTCAAAATATATTATATGTCGAACTTGTTTTTATTTAACTACCTGCATGCTACTGGACAATCACAATGATATCCTGGATTTTTGAGAAATTTTCTTTTGATCTGTTTGAAGCAGGCAGTTAAATCTGAAAATATATAGCACCATGTTTATTAATAAGCATAAAAATATTGTTTACTTTACCAAATCTTTATCTTAAATCTGTAAATGTTATTACCTATGTTCATTCAAAACTGTTTACATGTCATAATGTTATTTTTATCTCTTACATATCAGTATTTCATTCTTTCATATTTGACGAGGTTGTATATTATACACGGCTGGGAAACTCGATGGTCTCAACTGAATTTTACTACCAGGAAGTTAATTGATACAAAGTGACAGACCCTGTTTGTAAAAATCTGGAATGTCACTCCATGCAAAACTGGTCAAAGATCAAAAATATAACTAGAACCATATAAAAGTCTGCCTTTTAAGACAGAAGTCGTGTTTATTGTTGTCAGCCTCTAAGGGGCGATTGTAAAATCAGGACCAAAAGAAAAAACTAATTTACTATTGTTACTAGAAAAAAGACAAGGGTTTTTAATTGATTAACACTTATTTTATAAATTTATATGGAGTGATATTCCTTGACTTTCTTGAACTGCACTTATTAAGTGTAAATGACAGATTTCCGGGCGCCGTTTTTTTGTTGTTGAGAACATCGAGTTTCCCAGCCGTGTTATTACCGTATCACTGGGTTTTGCTGGTGCCGGTACCAAGTCAAGTTGGCCCGAGTTTCTATCGTTGTTAACGTTTGTATTTTGTCTTTTATTTGTATTTTCCCTTTGCCACCTGTTTATCAAAATTTACATCATTATTTCAACAGATTACCACCTGTCTTTGACTGAAATTTACAAGAATGAAAGGAAATATACAGGCATCATTGACTCAAAGCTTAAATTAGACATTAAAAATAATTCAAATAATCTTAATGTTCCAGTTTTATCAGGATTACCCCAAGTCGCGAGTTGATCTTGTTTGTTCTGATGTTGTTTTTTATTTGTGCGGTTTTTATTTGCTTCTTTATTTTTGTTTTATGTTTTATGTTTTAATATCTTATTTATATAATGTATGAACGTCTTTTTGCCCTTTGGATTTCGGCTCTTGAGAAATCTATTTGGTAATTTTGGTCTTATACCTTAAATTTTAAGTGCATTGCCTCTATGTCAGCTTTGAAACACTGGGGTCCTTTTAGGTAAGCGAACTGTGCTAAACGAATATTTTTGATATTTACATGGATTAACTTTACATTCAGGTGGTCTTAAACCTCCATCCCTAAATAAAATAGACTCTTCGTCCTCATTGATACAGTCACATTGTCTAAGAAGAATATTTTCCCAACATAACTGCATGCAAGCCTGATTATAAAAGAAAATACATAAACATATTCAGAAACTATTGTAGGAATTGAAACTAAATGTTAACTAATTCTGGATAATAGCAGAGACTTTATGAACCTCTGTTAGATATAACAAACATGTTTAGTAAAATTGAACGAATTTGTACTAAAGAAATGACAATCAGCCACCCGGACAAATTATGAAAAGAGCATTGTATGCTATATAAATACATAAGCAAATGACCTATTATATTATATTTGTGTTTTCTGTGTTAGTTGGGGTATGTAATATTCGACGTATCTAATATTTGAGAAATTTTCTACACTCGACAATATAGAATATTCATGCAATCATTTGGAAGCAAATGTCCGAACGTTATCTATGATTTTTTTTTAATAAATCCATCTAAACTTGGCACACTGTTGGCTCATAAGGATTAAAAGGGTTGTCGAAAAGCCTTAATTTCAGCTTAAATATTAACGATTGTGTCACTTCAGTGCTGCACAATGTCAATGAAATTTGATTTTTGAGAAGATTATGATGCTACAAATATGATACATCATCTATCATCAACTTTGTTACCAGAAGCGAAATCAACTTTTGCTCTAAATTGCAAATTTTGTTCGTAGCTTTTTCGTTTTCCTGTTTCTTGGCTACAGGAAAATACCGATCGCAGCACGCCCCAATGTCAAAGGCAAATCCTGCATAGCACCCCGATTCAAGTGCCGAAAAACAAATGGACATCATTGCCATATACTACTCAGTAATAATAAACATATGGGAAAAGAAGACATATAAAGAGAATGTGGTTTTAGGGAAAATCGATTTGTTTGAAATGACCTACCGCCAAAATGTCAGAAAAAAGGGACAAGCAGGACGATGACTGCAACTGTGAATTCGATTTCTAGAAAAATATTCGTTAAGAGTACCATAAATCATATAATGGAAGAAAAACCGCATCGGCGTTTTATATAATACCTCGGAGGTAGGGAAGTGGAGGTAAAATTTTGAAAAGCAGGATTCTCACCTCGAAACCAAGGCAATTTCCGAATTCCTTTTCACTATGTCAAAATGTCGTTCTAATGTGTATTGTACTACTTGAATGTCATATTATATGTTATTTTGTCAATAGAATATGTTAACACCACTCACAGCAAGGAGAAACCACCATAGTATGGGCTCGCCAAATGCTCAACAGAGAAAGAGATCCTTTCAAAGAGCCTACGTCCGGAACATTAATTTCGTTACTACGATCTGAGTCGGAAGTTAAAAAAATAACCGAAGGCTAGGGCTAGGGCTACAAGAAAAATTTCGATTCAAAAGTGGACTAGGAAGTTTGTTTGTTTTTTTTTTTGTTGTTTTTTTTTGTTATATTTGTTATTTTTGTTTTTGTTTTTGTCACTTGACAACGAGCATTTGGGAGGAATCCACCCTCTATCCCTACGCCATACCTCGACCGCTTAAAGCCCATATCCAATCCAAGACCATTGTACCCTTGAAATCTTGGTAATGCACTAGATCTGGCGGTGAGTGAGGAGAATCATGACCGCCGCTTAGGTTGGCATGCAGGAATCGCTCGCTTGCGGAGCAAATCTTCTTGGTCGTACGCTAGATCTTCCTCTGATTTTTATATTTATACAGTCCGACAAAAGTTAAGCATCACTTGTTTTTTAAAGTTTCACCAAACAAACATGTTGAGAGATATTGGTATAAAATTTTGCACGATGATAAGCCTTGACATAAAGCATGTAATGATACTTTCAAGCTTTTGAATAGATAATCGAAAATCTGATTTTCGCAACCAAAGATAAATCGATCCTTTCATTATTAGAATTCCAGTTTCAACAATTAAACTACAATTTGGAACATTGGGAGTTCAAATTTGCTACCAGATCAATGGGGTAAATGTGGTACAACATTCCATAATTGTTAATTTTAGGCTTTAATGGATTCTTTAAAAGGATTTGCAACGTGGCCAAATTTAATCAAAGTAAGACCGACTGTTTTTTCGTAAAATTCTGAAAAATCATTCCAGAAGTTGCCACGGTGCCTAAAAATGTTCAAAACCGACTAAATTGACAATTTTTAAACAAATTTTACAGATCGGAATAGTTATGCCTCGCAGTAATGGAAAATGATTTTTGTAAGCTTTAAAATCTTTGAAAAAAATTACCCATTTTACCAAAATCCAACCAATCCAATGGTCAAAAGAAGAAACTTGGTACACCGGAAATCATTATTTGGATATTTTGGCAGTCTCGGAATCAAATGAAGCCTTCTTTCTTTGAAAACAGACATGTATTGGGATGTTGTTATGAAATGACAACAAAAAGCTCAGATTTCATAATTTTAAAGGTTATCAAAAATGTTGCTCGAAAGTTTTCAAATTTATGCCCCCCATAAAAATGGTTTTAACATTGACAGAACCCTAATTTAATGGCTAAATTCAGCAAAGAAATTGCTTTGTTTTGACATTTTGTCACATTAGGGGAAATCCATCTGTAAAATTGTCGTAAAATTGGATTATCTCCCCTGTATTCAAACATTATCAGCTATGTCTACAACTGTCACCTAAAAACAAATAGGAATATTCATTGTTGTTTTACTTTTGTATCGAAAATAACAACAAAGATCTTCAGTCAGAATCCATGCATTGAACTGAAACTTATTTTTCAAGTCAAAGCTATCACATTTTGTCATTAAACTGGGTAGTGCATAATTTCATAACTTTCACATAAAAACAACAATATGAAGCATGGTTAAAGTTTGACATCCAAATATCAAAATTATCTCATTCATCGTGCTTTGAACCAAAACCTCTTACCTCAATACAGCTTCAAAAATGATGTTCATGTAAAAAGTAAGGTGATGCTAAACTTTTGGCGGACTGAACTCGCGAAGATTGATGTTGAGATGCTCTTCTAACAGATCGATGATGCAGCAGTATTTATCGGTCAGATACGCATGATACGTATGAATGCAATCGATGATTTCAGGATCATAGGTAAGTTCACCAGATTCTTGATGAATGCCCGAATCGACTGCAAAAAAGCTATGAATTGTGGACTGCTGTGTGCCGTTAACGTAAACTTTCGTACATGATATTGCTATTCACAAAGATGCAATTGATACTAAAGATAATGATGATGGTCTCACCCTCATTGTTACCGTTCGTGCACCTGTCGAAGTTGCCGCTGGATCTCGTAGTTGATATGGTTGATGTCGTAGGTGGGTTGAGGCAGATCAAGATCTGGCTATTTTTCACATTTTCATTTTGACTGAAATTCACTTGATTGTTATTCATGTTGACTGTTTTTCATGAAATTCGCTTGATTGTTATTCTAGCTATTTATATTGATTGTTTATCGCGAGGTATTTTAAATATATCAGTCAGAGGAAGTACGCAATATACTTGACGAAAGGTCAAGTAGAGATTCCATGGTCGACTCTTTCAACCTCTCGGACTAATGACTCAATCCGATGACGAATAGTGGATATCGATGAAATCTGAGGGGTGGTCGCCGCAATTACTCAGTAGAAATTCATGCTATAGATTATAGAATTTCTTTCGGAATTTGGCGACGTCTTTAAAGACCCGAGCAATTTTGCATTTGGTGGAGCTTGCATCAAGGAACACAGCATTCATTGAGTTAATCATTGAGTGTCATGTGGATATTTCGCGATTGGCAGCGATCAAGACGGCAGTGTTGTGCGTCTAATAATTGTTCTTATACGTCTTGAAGTCGACATTGATCCATTTAAGATTCTCTAACTCGATTTTAGCGGCTAAACGCTAGTGCAATTGCGAGGTTTGGAATCGGTCTGCCTCATTTGAAGCATATACATTTGTATTTATTTATAGCTCAAGAAGAATACTGTGGAAGTACTTTTATTCGTGGTCACCAATTTTCGTGGTTTTCATAAATATCACTGTTTCGTGGGTATTTGAATTCGTGGTTTCAAATTATGTACATCAAAGCTCAAGGGGAAATATGCATTTCGTTTGGAACTTTATTTCGTGGTTTAAGCAAACCACGAAATCCACGAAAATTGAAACCCCTCGAACAATAATACTTTCACAGTACTTTGATGGTGGCGATGCCCCTAACGATATTAAATTACTAAGATGGGCTTACTACTGCGAGGATTCCTTGGTCGTGGCAAGTGGTGCTGGGGGTTTTCTCTGGTTGATCACTCGATGAATGACGTGGTCCACGGCCTTATTTGCTCCTTTCTCCACGCTTTTCAGGGCTGCACTGTAAGCGGCACTCATGGACTTTCTATCAATATCTTCGTGGCGGATCCTCCAACTAGGCTTGCGATTGTATAGAATAAAGCTAACCTGTGATCTACTACTAAAGGCATTTTAAGATTATTTAGAGAAGCTTCGGATGCAGCTTATCGTACTCCTCCTTGCTGATATTGTCGATTTTTTTTCAAGGAACAGAGGATGGAAACGATTCAGTACGATCCGGCAACTGGTCGAACCATTTTTGGAGGAAGACAATATGCAATCCGCTCCCTTACTTAGCTTGGTTATAGAGGTACCAAACGAACTCCGTCCAATTCTTGTTTTTGCTAGCCTTGGAGATCAGTGAGAGTGTAGAGCTGTTTTGTACATGACACTATATACTCGCAGGATATCGCCATTGACATTCAGGTTGTACATGCTTCATTACCATATGCTCCTCAAAACCAGGGTTATAATTATAGCGCATCACCGAAAAGATATCGTTTCGCCAAAAGTAACGGGCAGATTTCTGATCATGATGGCACCGTCTTCCAATCATAATCCGAAGGTATTGTCGGTTTTCCTATTAATACTGAGATTGAGATAAGGATTGAACAGAGGTAGGAAGTGAAGGGGGGCAAGCATCCTTGCAGATAGAGCGAGTTGGGTATCTTTTTTTTCTTGGAAACGGTCTATTTTTGCGTCTTGGACAGTGGCTTGAATATCTTGGACTCCGCTCTTATCTAGGCGATGCAGCATATCATTAGCCTGGATCCTTTGCTTGGTCTCCAGGAAGTTTTAGCAAGCGCTCAGTGCTACTTGGGATCGATAATCATTTATTTATAGCATCATCAACGCTCCTAAGGTTGCAAAATCGTACTCCCCAACCATCAGGAATGATACGTCCGATAAGAGGGTGAGGGTCATAATCCGGTCGTGGATGGGATGCAATAGCTTTCAGTGCCTCTTGCATTTATTATTACCCGACATGGATGTGTACGTGCACTGATGAGCGCAGATGGTATTGATATTGCACACAGGTCCAAACGACTGCCGAGCTTTCCGATAGGAATTTGAATTATATATCCTTCCTTCAAAATCCTCATTGATGCAGTGAACGTACTTTTCGACTTCTCAAGGTCCATGCCGTATGTAAAACATGCTACCAATCGTGTTCACATTCTGGAGAAGGTCGTTTTGACATTCTTTGACTTTCTGTGACTCACAGTCTAAGTCCCTTTCTCCAGAAAAATTTCTTGCAAATGATCCATCATTTACTAAAGATATTTTCATTATTTTCTCATTTCAAATAAAATTTGGCAAATGATGGGTAAACTGATACTAAGTCGGACATGATCATGAGCCGGACAATATCGTAAGAGTGATATTTCGAAACGTTTCTCTGTTTTATGTGAACATTTGTCTTTACAACGTTGGTATCACCAGAACCTCTGACACATTCCGCTGAAGACAGTATAACTGTTACCCGTGTGCAGTCACAGTTGATTTTTCTATAACTCCTTAAACATGAGGTAACAGTTTTTGTAATTTTTCGCATTAATGTTAAGTCGGACAAAGTGTCCGAATCACGATCACTTTAGGTACCCTCAGAAATCACTTCGAAAATAATAAAAGATGTATTGTTGACAAGAAAAATAAGCACTTTTAGGCACAAAAATGAATAATCAACAATACTTTTTTTAAAATTTTTATTGAGGTAAAATATTGATAAATCACGAAAAAATACCTCCAAAGTAAGGTGTCCGAGTTACGATCATTTATGTCCGACTCAATGTCATGTTTGAAATTTTTACATTTTCGTGAATAAATCGAGTAAAACGAATTATCCGGGGTCACATAAGACAGAAAATGACCAATCAGGGTCCGTTCTTTACTATAGGACTTGTTTTGATTGGTTAGAAATTGTGTTCTTCAAATGACAGTTGGTTAAAAATAAAAGTGTCCGACTCACGGTCACTTTACCTAAGTGTTGTACAAGTTGTAAGTGATTTTTGGGCAAATTTTGTACAAATTATAATTTGTACAAAATTTGTGTAAAAATTATAATTTGTACAAAATTTGTGTACAAATTATAATTATAATTAAAAGGACAATTGTTCAGAGAACAATTGCAAGGTCTTTCCCCGTCAATATAATGTTTTCTTACGTTTTATGTTTGAAATCTTCTTGATTAGATGTACATTGTGTCCTATATATTCAATTTTCTATTTCTAACAGATTAAATGACTGTTTTTACAATAAAAAGACAAAAAATTGGCTTTGACCTTGACCCGTGACCTTGGTGACCTTTGACATTGGCCTCAAATTCTAGGGGTCTTCTTACTGATTAATTTGATATGTTACATGACCATACTATCTGTAAAGGATTAAAAGTTATACGCAAAAAACCGCTTTCTGAAATGCGTCAAGGGCAATAACTCTTCTAGAAGTCATCGGAGAGCTTCGGTCAAAATGAATCAAATGTAGCCCTGACATGGTGAACATTTTTGCTGATATAATTTTTCAACCATCTATTACAGTTATTGAATTTATGTACTAACAAGGTCAAAGGTCAAGGTCAAAGGTCACCGATGACCTTCAACCTGGTACTCAAATTGAAGGTCTTTTCATGCTGATCACTTTAAACATATATGTTTACTTTATTATCTGTAAGCGTTCAATAGTTATTCGCAAAAAACCAATTTACGGAAACGCGTCGAGGGCTGTAACTCAAAAACAGTTTGTCGCAGAGTTTTCGCTCAATTGAATCAAATGTAGATCTCAATGAGAGGAACATTTTTGCCCAATAATGTTTTCATAAATTTTTTATCGTTTGCGAGTTATCGCGATAACAAAATTGCAAATAGCACAATTTTGAAAATGGCGGACGAAAACATTTTCTGACCCCCTTTTTGTAGTCAGGGCTATGAAAGCTACCTGGAAGCTAAATTTCATCAAAATCCGACAACTTTAAGAAATTTGCATATTTAAGGCTCAAAAACGCGTAACCGGGGTCGCGAACCAAATTTTTTTTTGCATGACAAATCATCCTGAGGATGAGTCCAACATTTTCCCCAACTCAGTTTTTTTATATCGGTAACGGTTTATGAGCTTACCTGTTAACAAGATAAACCGTATTTGGGCAGATATCTGTTACTAAAAATAGAATCGGTTTACAGGGTGACCTGAGTCGAGCTACACCAGTGCTTGTTACGTGTGCCAAGTTTGGTTATGATTGGTCTAAGCAGTTCGACAACATTGATGGCAGAAGAAAAAAAAGTATAATTAAAAGGTCAATTGTTCAGAGAACAATTGCAAGGTCTTTAACCAGTTTTCACCATGAGTATATGGTTTGGTTTGATTCTGATGTCTATTTCGGTCAAAAATGTGATGTAAACAAAAGTTCTGACCTTTATTAGTCCTTTGCTCAATGGTTGCTAAGAACTTTTTCCAAAAATCAGCTTCTTGCTAAGGACATGAAAGTCACTTCCGGTTGGCAATGCCATTTATTTCCTCTTTACAACTTCACAAAACCTTTTGCATATGGTTGCTAAGGACTTTTATGGCAAATGACGTTGTTGACCTTTGACCTTGACCCTATTTTGTAGGCCATTTTGAACTGAACATTTTATCTTCTTATAATTTCTTTGTATGTTTAATAGTTTATGAGATATAAGCAAAAACCCCTAAAATCGGACGTCGAAAAATGGTTTTTGGGCCCTGGGTCCAAAACGAATGGTCCAATTATTTTGAACCCAATGTACCAAATGTAGATCTTAACAAGACTAACATTTTGTCAAATACATTTAATCAGCTATCTATTACGGTTTCCGAGTTTATCCACTAACAAGGTTCAAGGTCAAAGGTCAGGGTCACAATTCACCTTTGACCTTGACACCATTTTAAAGGTCAAGTCTTGTCATGAACAATGGTACAGGTTTTAAGTCTCTAAGGCTTATTGTGTGTGAGTATTTAGCATTAACGGAAACTCAAAAAGGGCAATAACTCATATAAAAAGTCGTCAAATCTCTTCGGACTAAATGTAACAAAGTTGCGTCTTGTAAAGATGAACATTTTCCCCATTACATCTTTTCAGCCATCTTTTACGGTTTCCGAGTTTATCCGCTAACAGGGTGTAAGGTCAAAGGTCAAGGTCAAAGTTGACCTAAGACCTTGACATCATTTTCAAGCCTAAATATAGTCATGATCAATGGTACAATTTTCAGGTCTCTACGACTAACGGTTTCGAAGTTATTTGCATAAAACCGATTTACCGAATCGCATCAAGGGCTATAACTCAAAAACGGTTCATCACAGTGTTTCGCGCATTTTGAATCAAATGTAGATCTCAATGAGAGGAACATCTTTGCAATATATTGTTTTCAGAAATTTTTTATCGCTTCCGAGATATCGCGAAAACAAAATTTCATACGGCCGCCATTTTGAAAATGGCGGACGAAAAAAAATTTGACCCCGGATTTGTAATCAGGACCATGAGAGCAACCTGGAAACCAAATTTCATCAAAATCCGACAACTTTGAGAAATTTGCATATTTAGGGGTCAAAAACGCGTACCGGGGTCGCGACCCCAAAAATTTGTTTTGCGTGATAAATCATCCTGTGGATGAATCCAACATTTTCCCCCATTCAGAATTTTGATATCAGTTACGGTTTCGGGGGAGATCTGCTAACAAGGTTTTTCGGTGTCGGGCAAATAACTCCGTTACAAAAAATAGATCGACATACCGGTTTCTGATTTGAGGTCCTGTCGTAAAACCGGTATATGGCTCTAAGTTTCGTAATGATATGTCGCGTAGTTTGGCTGCCTGGTGGGGGTACGGAACAAAAAAGAATAATAATAATAATAATCCGATTAATTACAATAAGGTCTTTCACTTTGGTGAAAGACCTTAATAATAATAATAATAATTAAAAAGTCAATTGTTCAGAGAACAATTGCAAGGTCTTTCCCTGTGAATGTTATGTTTCGTTATGTCTAATGTTTGACCAACCATAAATGAAGATCTTAACAAGAGGAGTATTTTTGAAACATAGTGTTTTTATAATTTTTTATAGTTTCCGAGATATCGCGATAACAAAATTTCGAATGGTGGCCATTTTGAAAATGGCGGACGAAAAATTTTTGTTGACCAACCAGAACTGTAGATCTTCATGAAAGAAGCATTTTTACAACACAATGTTTTCATAAATTTTTTATCGTTTCCGAGATATCGCGATAACACAATTTCGAATGGCGGCCATTTTGAAAATGGCGGACGAAATTTTTTTTTTTGACCAACCAGAAATGTAGATCTTCGTGAGAGGAGTATTTTTGCAACACAATGTTTTCATAAATTTTTTATCGTTTCCGAGGTATCGCAATAACAAAATTTCGAATGGCGGCCAGTTTGAAAATGGCAGACGAAATTTTTTTTTTGACCAACCAGAAATGTAGATGTTCATGAGAGGAGTATTCTTGCAACACAATGTTTTCATAAACTTTTTATTGTTTCCGAGATATCGCGATAACAAAATTTTGAATGGCGGCCATTTGAAAATGGCGGACGAAAATTTCTTTTTGACCAACCAGAAATGTAGATCTTTATGAGAGGAGTATTTTTGCAACACAATGTTTTCATAAATTTTTTATCGTTTCCGAGATATCGCGATAACAAAATTTCGAATGGCGGCCATTTTGAAAATGGCGGAAAAAAATTGTTTTGGACCCTATATTTGTAATAGAGACCATAAAAGCTACCTGGAAACCTAATTTCATCGAAATCCGACAATTTTGAGAAATCGACATATTTCGGGGTCAAAAACGCGTAACCGGGGTCGCGACCCCAATTTGTTTTTTTTTTTTTTTTTTTGCATTACAAATCATTCTGAGGATGAGTACAATATTTTCCTCACCTCAGTGTTTTGATATCTGTTACGGTTTAAGAGCAAACATGATAACAAGATAAACCGTATTCGGATAGATAACTCTGTTACTAAAAATAGAATCGGTTCACAGGGTGACCTGAGTCGAGCCAGGCCAATGCATGTTAAGTGTACCAAGTTTGGTTATGATTGGTCAAAGCACTTTGGCAACATTGATGGCAGAAGAAAAGAAGAAGAAGAAGAAGAAGAAGAATCAAACGAAATACAATAAGGACCTTAATTACATGAAACTTGGGTATTTTTTGTATTTACAACTTGTACACAACATATATAAAAATACCGAAGTTGCATAAGATACAGAAAATTTCGTTATGCTGTGCACGTGTTTCAAGGAGTAACCTCTCATCAGCAGCATTAGAATCAAATAATACGAGGAGCCACAATCCAAAAGTAGTAAAAAAAGAAGTACTCATTATCAAGAATTTCGAAACAGGAGGCCAAATCATGTACCAAGTAAATATAGTAGATAGAAGTTGTATAGATCGCATGGATTCTTCCGAGTCGTCTTGTATCCATCATAGAGATTTTTCTACGTCGCCTTGAATATATCCCGATTCCGGGCTAAGTCAGTCTTCGAGGGGAGAGGGCAGGCAGCATGAAAATAATCATTCAGATAATAAATCTCATCTCCGAGCCTCTCGACCTATCTTTTTTGAGAATCTGATATATGTTTCGTCCGAATTCCGGATTCAGGTGATTTTGCTCACTATCAGATCCTAATTACCGGATTAACAAATGAGCAACAAATCCACAGATATTGTGAAAAACAATGGGAGCTGGAAAGCTAAATTGCACTGATTTTGTGCAGCGTCCGGATACTTACTTGTGACGTTATCGTGGTAGCAGTCCCTATCCCCAACAAATTTACCGTTGCAAATGTTGCAGAGTGTAATTGTCGCGAAGCTTTCTTTGTCTTCTCGGTCATCACCATTGGCTTATTTTCCTTGTAAAGCTTGGCAATTCCTCTGACTTCCTTTTCCGTGTATTGTACTTACTGCCTGCATTGACAGCATTATCCCATCAGTAGCTAACGTTGTCTTTAAATCACCTGGAGTTATTTGACCCCATAGACGAAACCTGATGGTCGGTGCCTTTGGTATGCCTTCGTGTAGGCATTTGATGGATCAGTTTGTCATGTATCGAAATCCGCGTATATCATAATTGGGATCCTCCTCACCATTTTGTAATTATAGAAGACTACAATGGATCCTTCTTATGGCATTTTGATTTTTAACCCCACCGCTCGGTTGCAATATTCCGTATGGTCATCAAAGATTGTGAAGTGAGACACGCCACCTACAACATAATAAGAGTTCATGACCATGTCCTGACATTTGCGATCTTAATAGACGCGGGGCTCTTGATCTTTCGGTTTATCTGCTTACACTTGCTGGTCAGACTGCCTTCTTACCCGTATTTTTAGGTTTCCTGACGGTCTATATCCAGTTACCCTCCCATCTTTACTCTTCTTTACACCATCAAAACCGAATATGTTAACGTTGATATTTGCATTCTGCCGCTCGAATTTATTCATCGCCTTCAGGAAGACCGAAACTTAATGCACTCAAATTTAAGCTCTGCTGCCCACGGTTGCAACTGTGTCACTAGGTTTCTTGAGTTACGATCCATCTCAGTTTTGTGAAGCGCTTATGATACCGCTTGTTGGAAGCAGCGATCACCCTCATACCTTATATTAGTGGTAGCTTTCTTCTGGTTTACCTTATATGGAAATGATATAAAGGAGCTACCCTTGAGTGGCATCACTAGATTCAGATGGATTTCTGGCTTCTAGATTTTTTCCGAAGTGAAGATTACGTAGGTATTCCTCATATTAATGATAGCTTTCTTCTGGTTTAGCTTATATAGAAGTGATATGAAGGAGCTACCCTTGAGTGGCCTGAGTAGGTTCAGATGGATTTTTGGCTTCTCGATTTTTCCGAAGTGAAGAAGACGTAGGCATTCATCTCCGATCACGGAGTTTGTTTTCATATACAGCACTAGTTGCAATAAGTGCACCTTCAATCATTTCTTTTAATCGAGTGCATTTGAAATGATTTTGATGATGGTGCTAAGACTTACCTTCAGAAATGTGATCACATCGTGCAGCTTCGCAGGTTCACAGAGGACGTGCCAAATACATACCAGTGCTTGATGTTCTGTGCAGAGAGCCTTTAGTGATATTGCAAGTCTTTGCTGGCGCTTTGAACTGCTTCTTGCTGAAGGCCTTCCTGACAGGTGAATTTCAAATTTGTTTCTACTCGACGAGCGTTCCTGTGGTCATCCCAATTGTCCTCTAAGGGGGCCTGACTTAACGATCTGAACAAAAGCCATATTTTTATATATTATGTCTAATTGGGATGCCTTCCGTTTACATCTCATTATCGGGTTTGACTGCTAAGCAGGATTTGCCCTTTAAATTGGAAGTGCAACAGAATTTGTATTTTTCTACTACTATTAACTTTTATTTGTTTTGATATATCTGCAAAGCTCTGTCCTTAGCTGATTTTGGCTTTTTATTTAGATCATATTGATTAATTGCTCTCTATCAGTTTTTAAACATCTTTGAGTTTATGGTCTTCCAAACATTTAGATTTTATCTGCACTGAAGAGACATAAGTTGTCGAAATGCGCATATGCAGAATTTAAATTCACAGTAACTTCGGTATCTAGTTATTTAGATACATATAGTGCACAAGTGAAAAATGCACAATATTCATTATATAAATATTTTCGAATATACTAAGCAATATGTATGTATATTTAGATACCTTTGTCGTGTATTTGTAGCCCTTAAAGTTCAAATCGGACTCGCATTTACCATATGGCTCATCAAGTCTACGGGTCTCAGTCTAAAAGGAAGTGAACATTAAGTTATATATATCCTTAGCATTTACTTTTGATACAGTGGGTAAGTTTACGTTGTTAATTAAGGATAGACACATTTTTTTAACATATCCTTATAGACATTGTTATGAATTGTTTAAGAAATATGTGGAGCGTGAATATATGTTGATTTTACCACGGGTTGGCCCTTTATGGCAAATATTTTACCATATATATAATAAAGGCATAAAGGGCAAACCCGTGGTAAAATCAACATATATGAAAAAGAAAGGAAATGGAGTAAATGTCAAGGAGACAACATCCCATATCCAGGTTAAAACGACCCAAAACAAAGCATCTAGGGTCACCGTACGGTCTTCAACACGGTGATGAACCTCAGACCATATAGCAAGCCCTATATTCACGCTCCCGTGAATTATTTCGATTCTAATATGACACTTACATGGTACAGAAAAGATGAAATCGTCTTTGTATTCATAGGTGAAACAGCAATTTAACCCCGTAAAGTCTGACGTTTTTTTTCTATGACGCTGCAAAAGTTGTCGTCCAACTGTTTATGACGTTATCAAAAGTACCGTCGATTGTCATGACAATACCCACGAATATATGCGGATTTTTTCACGGTTATGGACACAAGGCGATTAAAAGACGTCATATAAGAATGCTTTATATTTCATGTCGAAGTTATGAACCTGTGTGATTGTTGAAGCCTCGTGATCTAACTTATGTGGCCTGCATCTTTTTCTTATTCAAGACAAAGGAAGTCTCCGTCTTCATTATCTGAGATAACAAACTGCTGTCTATGTCTGTCTGTAGTTTATTTCTATTTATTCCGTTCCAGGCATGTTTTATTTCGAACATAGTAATTCTTTTCCATAATGTTTTACAAATGTAAGCATTTTTTTAATTTTAGGAGACTCACCAACGCATTGCCTATGAAAGCTTCATCGCCAGCTTTTATTGTAACTCCTTCTTCAAATGACAATGGTACAGTTCCCTTTTCGTGTACAACCACTCTTACCCCATCTATAATACTACTTGCTTTAGTGGTCAAATGATGTTTTTCCAAGTTTATCAGCATATAAACCTCTGAAAAAATGTCCTGATAAATCATAAAGTTGAAAATGTCAAGTATGAATTCTGCATATACTGCATTCAGGTTATGTTCAGTGAAATTCGATTAAGTAATTTCGAGTTGAAAAAAAAAATTGACAAAGCTAAAAGCAAATATTCTTTGGCTGACCGCCCTTTTTATCTAATGATCTAATGGGAACACGTCCAGAGACTCAAATGGGCCAGTGTCCCTAATCTGGTGTATGCTTTTATTTAGATTTTTTACAGGTTAAATGATTAATCTGGGGTGACAACTAATTGGTAGTAATATGATTTATCTTTCATCTTAAAATGCCCAGTAAATATCAATTTGATGTATGAAATGATAAGATGAAGAAGAACAAAAATAAAAACGTTGTTCCATTGCTTGGTTTACCATGTATAACTATGTATTTGTGGAAACTGGGCTGTCCTGAGTTCCTATCGATGTTTACGTTTATCTTTTGTCTTATTTGTTTTTCATGTGTTTTTCCCTGGACAATTGTATTATGTTATTATTTTCAGCCATTGTAGACGTTTCCCGTTATCCCACATTTGTCTCATTTGCCTTTACTCAATATCTCTTCATTATTTATTAAAGAATAAACAATTTACAAGATATTACCCATAGAGTTCTATGTTAATTGTATTCCCTGGTGGCGGTCATTTTTGATTTCTGATTGATTAAAAAATTCGTCAGATGACCATCATGTTATCATAACTAGTTTATATCAACTTAATGTATGAAAAAGAATTTTTACAACATTTTCCATAAGGTCTAACGTTAAACCAAAATCTTCAGTTTCGGCCAACTTGGATTAATGATCGGCAATAAAATCATAATTGGTTTAGTGGCCATTATGTTCCCTTGCATAGTTAATATCAAATTGATTGAAGAAATTAACAGTTTACACGTTTGAATCAAACTGTTTTCAATAAATAACAATTTACAATTGTCCTGTAACGTCCTATGTTTAACTATGTTCTCCTCTGTTGGCCTTAATGAATTTGTGATTAGTAAATTAAAAAATACATAAAATTTGAAAGATGACCATCATGCTTCAATGCCTATGATAGATGAAACTGTTTTCAAGAATAAGCAATTATGACATTATAACATATAGGTCCAATGTTCAACTAAGATCTGCAGTGTCGGCCATCTTGGATTTATGCTAGGTACTAAAATCATACACTTGTTTTGTGACCATCATGTTAACATGCATAGCTAAATTCATCTTGATGTATGAAACGGTTTTCAAGAATTAACGATTTATGATATCTTCCTATAGATTCAATGCCATCATTGATGAAATGTTAACATCCAAGATATAATTAGAAATATGTAGTTCTTGATAAGCTTAACACTTTTGCTATTCTAACTTAAGCTCTCTCTATCTCAAATAGCTTTTGAAATGACCTCTTTCTCCTATTGTTTTTAATGTATCAGACGAATATTACATTTTTTGATCTTTCGAAAAAGGTTTTTTTAATTGTAGAGTGGGTATATCTTGCCATGCCGAACATTTTTACCACATAACAGATTTTTGATATCTGTTACTGTTTTCGAATTAGTCACAAAACAACAATTTACCCTTATGTTCTATTTTTGTAGCAGCGGCCATGTGGTTTGGTTTAATGGAACACAGTTTTGAAAGAACATACACTGAAGAGCTTGGTTATAATTGGCCAACCGGTTTTTGAAGAGAAGACTTTCTAGATTGTTGACGGATGAAGGCCACAAAGAAGTGATTTCAAAAGATGACCATATTAGTGATTGTATAAAAAAAACCAACGATTTAAAATTAATTTTAATTCTGTTCGAATGACTGCTGAATCAGTGGATTATTTTTATTTTGCAACACATAACAAATATAGAATCACCAACCGCATCGAGTGAGAAACGACATTTCTACACAAGATATGGTTAAATTTTCAAATTTTTAAACTTGAGGCTTGAGGAACGTTTTAAATATTTGAAAATGTAAATATCGAGAGTGTAGAAATGTTGTTTCTCACGAGATACGGTTGTGGGTGTTATTTCTGTTATGATTTCCAGGAGATTTCGGACAAAAACACGATCCCCTTTTCTGGTGATCAGAAATATATGTGTTCTTTGAGCGTGACGCCTTTTTTCACGACATCAAAATGGTAAAGTCGGAAAACGGCAAACATATTTGACGTTATAATTGAATTTAACTTATCACTTGCCCAGAACAACATTTTCTCATGAGAGGAGAAACCTATTTCTCCATCTGTTCAGGAAACTTGAAAAAATAGCAGAAATTAGAGAAAATTATTAATTGCACATATTACTGCTGTTAAAATTCATATATAGGGTAGAGCGATCCTCTATAGACTTTATAACATACATCAAACATATAAATCAATATTTTAGAGCATAATTCTTAAGAAATATGCAACTATTGGCGCATAATTTCAGTAGCTTCTAGGTGATCAAAATGTTGAACACTAATAAACGATGAACAAACAATAGAACAATTTACAAACAACAGACAACGGGTTTAAATGGGTAGAGATGTCTGATAGTGATCCCCTAGAACCCTTATACGAACAGATCAAAATATTTTATAATATTTTGTTAACATATTTTTTTTTACTTTATATTTTATTTCATGTGTATTCAGTATCCCTTTTTTATTAGAAATCTGCACATCTTAATATGTTTCTTATAAATTTAAGGGCAACGAGTTATGTCTTTAAAAGCTTTACATATTTAATATACATATACAACATTTTTCTGAAATGACATAAGTCTTGGCGCCTTGTAATGTTTTCCGAATTTTTGTCTTTTTGATGATAATAAACGACTTTTGACAATTCTGAAACTCCACACCTTAAATGTTCACAACATTTATGCAAATTTCATCTAGATTTCCATGGCAACTTTTCTCCAACTACAAATTGTAAGTTAAATAGGTAGTTCATATGGAATATCCGTAAATTGCATATGGGTTGATTTGAATACATAATACTGACAGAATGCATGGTTTCAATTATACCCAGAACGCACTCATGCGTTTTATTTATATCTCAAAGAATATCTATCATGTATAAAAAATGGAAGATATAAAATATATAGCAACTCCTCGTAACGCCAAGCAGCCAAAGATTGGACATGGATATTTATTATCCCGAAAAGTTGCTTTAAGATCCCATTCCTTATTTAAGAAAATTGAACTTAAAAACGTCAAATGAGTTCTTGAGAAAATAATTTTCAACTACTTCACAGCGTACACAGACACCCATTTGTTCAACTATTATGGATTAAGACGTTAGTTGCATGACCTTTTTTAAAAAGATCTGCAAATAAATTCTTACTGTCAATTTTAGTACAGTGTCGTACGTCCATTGAATTTTCGAAGAGGTTTTTCATTTTATCTATATTTTTTCAATTAATAAAACTTTTATTTAAAAAGCTGTTACGTTAACCATACTGTTACAGCTTTAACAGCATGGTACCTGGTATATTGTTAGTACTCGAAATGAACATGGTTGCGTGTACGAGTATAAACTTAAATCTTTATGTTAGTATATCATTTACATATATAATTTTCCATTTACATGTGGTAACTTTTAACTCAAAAGCATACGTGTATAACTTACAATGATTATCGATCTGTTTGATCTACTGAGTGAGGTAAAACGTGCTGTCTACATCAATGAGCACGTGGTTAAAATTTCATTTTATGACACTATTCTTTTTTGTTAAGTGAACTTTGTTTCACAATATTATATACTTTTTATATAATCAATAAAAATATAACATGTGTCGCGTGGTTCAGAATATGTACACTGTTACACGACCGCGTGTGTACCAGAATTGTACAGATTTTCGATGTCTTATTACAAAACGCTTTTGATACATAAAAATGCTTGTAGATTGTGAAACCTATTACCAGTTATTATCAGGGCCCAGCATCGAAAGAACGAATAAGCCGAGAATCTACCAGTCTAGAGCTAGTTTCCCCAGTCAAAAAAATATGTAACAAGAAACAGGAGAATTCGTATTTCCCACTTTGTGGAGGGAAAAGAGAGACAACAACCATGTAAAGCCGTCTCTTCCCCCTTTTCCTACACAATATACTTTTTTTCAACATAAAAGATGGTAGAGCGAGAGGTGCGATCCAAGGAACTTGTGAATGAAGACCGAGTCGAGAAAGGAGAAGATAAAACAGCAGGAGAAGTCCCCAAAAATGACAGTTGTGTGTATATAGTGTATATTGGACAAGGAATAGTATAAATAATGATATTTCAAGTTGATTGACAATGAGGATCATAGAAATGTAGATTTGGATATCTTTACGATTTTTGAAGTTAAAAATGCAAAAAGCAGATACAAGAGATTTAGTGGAGATAGATAGACAAAATCCGATAAATCAGAAAATTCCAATCAAAAATGACAATGTAGTCGTGATGCAGTGAATTTATGTGAATTATTAAGTGAAAATTTGACGAAGATGCTGATTTCAAAGAATGCAGGACATAAACTAATAATGACAGTAAAAGCAAAAAGTGAAAATTTAAAAGGAACTTCAATTTTGTGTAAATAATGTATGTATGTTTCTTATTTTCTATCTTTGGTCTTGTACAGAAAATGTCATTGTTTCGATTTCGTAAATAGTTTAATATCGTAAAAAATTGAAATTTCTAAATAATTAATAGACAATTTATAGTATACAGTGGGGTGCAGAAATAACCTCTCATAAATAGGGAAAAGAAGGGAAACGGGGAATGTGTCAAAGAGACAACGACTCAAAGGGGAGTAATAACAGCTCAAAGCCACCATAAGATCTTCAATGAACGGTGAGGAAACCCCACACCCAACGGCAGGTCGGAGTTGTCCCCTAAATAAAGAGTAATCATGTTCAGCGAAATAGACATCATCCTAGACTCCCAAAGACATAAAGTGAACTAACTAGAAAACAGACAAGACACACAAAGGCTTAATACATTTCCTGACTTAGGACAGGCGCAAACCTGCTGCGGCGGGTTAAACTAAAGTTAACTTGGAGCAGTCATAAAAGCTCCTCTACGTTAACTTAGAACAGGTATCAAGTCTGCTCTAGAACAGCTCTAAGTCTGCTCTAGAATCCTGACCGCTCTGTCCAGTCATTGTCATAGCTAGAATCATGACCGTTCTGGCCAGAGCCATGACTGCTCTGACCTGTTCTACCAATGACCGTTCTACCTAAGTCTGTTCTGGTCATGACCGTTCTAGTAAAGTCTGTTGTGGCCATGACTACTCTCAACTGACCTGTTCTAGCTATTATCGCTCTCATACCAGCTCTTGTCAAGTTCCTGACAAATAATAATAATGTGCCTAATATACACGTATTTAATAAATTTCAAATTTAGTTATATTATAAAAACAAATAAATTAAATTTAAAAAACTGAAAAATATAATCATTAAATAAATTATTTTGATATAAAATCGCATTTTGCCGGCAAGTGCTCTTATTCGCGGATAAATATTTACCTGTGTTTATCCAGGTAAATTTAAAAATGTAAGAGTTATTCCCTTTTCGAGACATACCCGAAAACTAAATCGCAATAGTTTTCCGTAAATTTATAATTATAGAATAAACAAATCGTGAATTTAATTATAGGAAAAATGTCAATCATTATTAGAATACGTTAACTGAAACAAATAATTATTCAAACATCGTAATATAACAAAGTTATTACTGTTTTTTAAACGGTTTCGGGCTCGACAAATAGGATATTCTGACATATCCAATTTCATATCCAGTTTATATTCTAAGACCAAAAGGGCTGTCACCAGAGCAAATTTAGCAAAAACGGTCATGACCAGAACAGACTTGGCAAGAACAGACATATGGCCAGAGCAGACCTAGATAGAACGGTCATGACCAGAACAGATTTAGGTAGAACGGTCATAGCTAGAGCAGACTAAGGTTTGGGCCCAATAAAACTAGTTTAACCCCGCCGCAGAAGGTTTGCGCCTGTCCTAAGTCAGGAAATTTATTATTTATTTGTGTGTCTTGTCTGTTTTCTAGTTAGTTCACTTTATGTCTATGGGAGTCTAGGATGATGTTTATTTCGCTGAACTTGATTACTCTTTATTTAGGGGCCAACTACGACCTGCCGTTGGTTGTGGGGTTTCCTCACCGTTCATTGAAGATCTTATGGCGGCTTTGGGTTGTTGTCTCTTTGAAACATTCCCCGTTTCCCTTCTTTTTTCTATTAGGTAGAACGGTCATGGCTAGAACAGACATGATTCTAGGACCAGAGCAGACAGGATTCTAGGACTGCTCTAAGTTTTCCCAAAGTTAACTTCAAGTTAACTGAAGTTAACTTTGAGCTGTTCTCGTGACTACGAAAGCCGGAAGGGGACTTCCGAGTTCCGACTTCTGACTTCTTACTTCTTACTTCTAACTTCTTACTTCGATGTTGCAATCCGGAAAGGAAACAATCAGTTTGGGAAAAGAGAAACACTGGGGAGGGAGTAATTTTGAATACCACTGGATAAAAAAGGTTGGGACACCTTCAAGACCCCCTTTTATGTCTTAGATAACAATAGTTTAGGGTGTGCATTTTGAAATATAAACTTATTCAATTGACAGAAAACTTCATATATAGGAAATCGTGTTTAATTTTGCAATAGTCCTTGGAAGATAAATTCTTGCAATCGGAAAAGATTGATTTGGTTTTTGTTCATCATCTTTTTATACACCCCCTACGAAACGATATAGATTGTATGGTGGAACTTAATTCATCAAGGTAAGAGTGATAAGATTCGGAGGAAAATCTTATCACTCAGTCTAGAAAATCAAGGAAGTGGATGCATGGATACGTACACATTTACTGGATTTTAACTCAGAACAGTGTCAATACATCCTTAAATCTTCCCCCTTCTAGAATATTATGACTTGCAATTGTTTATTTTCCAGGGATGAACGATACAGTTTTAATGATCAGAGTTTGGAGCTCATTCCCTGCTTCACATATTGTTATATAAGTATATTTCAAAATATTTCCATCTTCTAGTACTTCTTACTTCTAACTTCTTACTTCTAACTTCTTGCTTCTTACTTCTAACTTCTTACTTCTTACTTCTACTTTCTTATTTCTTACTTCTAACTTCTTACTTCTAACTTCTTACTTCTTACTTCGATGTTGCAATCCGGAAAGGCTACGCAACACTGACTTCGGTATTAATATTGTCAATGTTAGGACTGAAGTTTCATAATATTATTCCTCTAGTTTATGACTAATATGCAAAGGCAATAAAAATTGAATGATGGATCGAATGGCGTTGATCGTCCTAATTTCAACATTTCAGCCAAAATCCAAGACGAGAACAGATTTATCAACGTGATTAATGATGAAGGGCGAGTCAGCCTTGCAATCCGTTACCTACATACTACGGGACTGTTGCAAGGATTCCTTAACGTGAACGGTAATGTATTTTTGTGTGTAATAAGCGATGTTTTATTTGCATCATGTACAATGAAAATAACGGGTAAAGGTGTGTATTAACCTTTAACACATAGATTCACTTTCAATTGATTTAGATACATGCAATTTCCAAGTAAAGAGAAGAGTATTAAAAGTGCCATACATTCGTTTAAGAATTTTCAAAAATCAGTATTAAAATCTACCGCTCCTGGAATACGGGGCAAGAAAAGGGATGCACCATAAATTTTAAGGATCAGAGTTGGGTGTTTATTCCCTGCTCGACATACTCAGTGTCGTATACTTTTCAAAATATTTCTAACATCTTACATCTAACTTCTTACTTCTAACTTCTTACTTCTTACTTTATATTAGGATGGGACAGATTTTACGGCTGAATTGGGAAAATTATATAGAGAATGTGAAAAATTATACATACCCTATGCCCAGAAGTAAGAAACTGTCTATAAGTAAATAAATATAAAAAAACTAATAACAAAAACAAAAACAAAACAAAACAAGACAAAACAAATCAAGAAGAAGGTATGCAAAAAAAGCAATCGAAAAATACTAGGGATGACTGTTAATTACATCGTTTGAGTTCCATCTGCGCACTTCCTATATTTTTAATGAATACGTGCTTCAAGATAAAGTGAACTAGAAAATCTTCAAATAAGACTCTGACAGAGTTTGTGTGTCAGAGTCTGTGGACTTCGGTTCATGCTAATTCTAAAATAAATGTATAGTTTCTTTTAAAGGTATGATTACAGCAATTGACTTAACACTACGATGTCTGACAGGGGTCTGTGTTTAAATCCAGCAAGCGTGTACGTTCCCAAGCATCGACTCTAACTTTGTTATTATGCCTGCCTAAATTAAAAGAGCTTTACAATACAAGCTAAATCGTCTTCAAGGGGTGTAAAAGAGTATTACACAACAACTTTTAAGGGTGTGTGGGTGTTGCTAACGCTAAGTTGAACATGGTTTGCTGTATCTGCAATTTTTGTGTAGAAAATTGAATAAGTAATACCTTTACCCGTTATTTTTATCAGACATAGTACAAATAAAACACATCGCTTATTACACATAAGATACAAGACCGTTCACGTTTGAGAATCCTTGCAACAGTCCTGTAGTCTGAAGATAACCGGTTGCAAGGCTCACTCCTCCTTAATCCTCTTTTACCAGTGGCAATCAAAATTCTGCCCTTCCAGTGTTTTTCCCTTTCCAAAATAAATCATGTTTTTATAAACCTGCTCTCGTCTTTGATTTTAGCTGAAATATTGAAAGTAGGACGTTAAAAGCCATTCAATCATTTTTATTGCTTTTCCCATTAGCCATAAACTATGAAACCTTGACAAAGGTAAATGCCAAAGTCGATGTTGAAATTCGGAAAGACTACCTTTCCGAATTGCAACATAGAAGTAAGAAGTAATAAGTAAGAAGTTAGAAGTAAGAAGTAAGAAGTAAGAAGTTTTAAGTAAGAAGTAAGAAGTTAGAAGTAAGAAGTTAGAAGTAAGAAGTAAGAAGTCAGAAGTCGGAACTCGGAAGTCCCCTGCCAGCTTTCGTACGTGACAGCTCTCCAAGTTAACTTGGACGAGAGGTTATGTCTGCACCAAACTGTAAGTTAGGAAATATAAAGTTGAGATATAAAGTAAAAATAGTTTTAAAAAGATACATAGGTTGTCGAAATGCGCATATGCAGAAAATAAATTCACATTAACTTCGGTATTTAGTAATTTGTTACCACTGGGTCGATACCTCTGCTGGTGGACTGTTAGTCCCCGAGGGTATTCACCAGCCCAGTAGTCAGTACTTCTGTGCTGACCCGAAAGCCGATTTTATTACGAACCTTGCAATATCTAAATTTTTGTAAATTTTGTTGAAAACTAAGGAGTATCTCCCTCATGCAAAGCTCTGTCCTTAGCTGATTTCGGCTTTACATTTAGATCATATTGGGTATTTGTTCTCTACCAGTTTTTAACATATTTGATTTTATCATCTTCCAAACGTTTAGATTTTATCTGCACTGAAGAGACATTAGTTGTCGAAATGCGCATATGCAGAAAATAAATTCACATTAACTTCGGTATTTAGTAATTTAATCCATTTATCCTGATTTAATTTAGATTTAATATAATTCCTGTGATATTGTAAACATGAATTTTTACAAAGAAAAATGGCAAAGACATAAGATTATGAAATAATAAGACGTTAAAATTTTTAAATATTGGTATAAAATAGATACAGAAATATAAATAATTAATGAAATGTGAGAAAGACCTTGAAATAGACATCGTTAAAGTATTAATATAGTATAAATAGATAACAAAGTAAGTAAATCAAAAAAAGTGCAAATAATTAAGGTGTTGTTCAAATTCTTTAAACTTTAAGGGCAGATAACTCAAAATAAAACGAGGCCGTTTGCATTATCCTTTATAATTAAAAGAGAACTGACAACAAATATTTGTTGCAATCCTTAAAATTTCTGTACATCTGTACACCTTACATCTGTAGGTTTAAATATTGTTGTTTCCCTTAATGTACAAGTGAAATAAGGAGCCGTTGAGCTTGATGATAAATACGTATAAGGTAAATGTAAAAGACTTTGAGACAAAATAATAAAGTGAATAAGAAATAAGTTAGTGCACTTGATGTAATTGTGTCGCAGTTTTTGCTTTGTGCTCTATAGCGATTGCAATTAATATTAAGTTAAATTTAATGTTTAAATTTCCGTTTAAGAGAACAAGTTAAATATTATTTTAAGAATTTAAATGAAACTGACTGATCACCAGATTGTATAAAATTAGTGCTAAGTGTGGAACGTCGACTCCAGACATAACGTCATAAAGTTTTATATATAATTTCTTAAAGATTAATTTAATATGAAATAATTAGCTTAATATGTAATCAAATGCTTTAGATAAAATAAACATAGCATAATAAACTTGTCTGAACACATATAAATAAAGAAATGAAGAAATAAAGTAAAAAAATACGAAAATAAGTAAAGTTGAATATAAATTGATAAATAGTGAAATAAAAGTGGTGTACGTACATTGGACTCAATTATTCCTACTAGATTTGAAAGATCATGAAGTTAGTATAATGTTATAAAAATAGATAGATAAATAAATGAATAAAAAGACAAATAAATAAAGAAATAGAATAATAAATATAGTGATAAAGTGAAAAAAAGTGAATTATAAAATGTATAAATGAATATTTAATTAACACTGTAGTTGGACGTTCTGTTTGGTTTGGAGACAACCGAGGTTAGTAACCTAGGTGGCTAAATAAGAGGCCGGCAGAAGAAAGAAATTTCGGGCAACCACCAGAGATTAAGCACGTCCAGTATGTATAAACCAATAGAAGACGTCTACATGTATGTGGTTTGACATGTCATGAGTAGAAATATAGCTTGTCAAGTAGTCAGGGCAATCTACAACAGGGGCATGGTCACTTAGCGAAGCACTCAAAATAATAACATCAGTGTTGAAAAAAAGCAAAGTTATAATAAAGAATGAAATCAACGGATGCATAAACACTTGGGATGCATATTTATTTTAAAATGTTGATATGGTGAATAAAAGGATATGGAGTAAATGCACATAAGACAAAGTCTCTACAAATACATGGTAAAAACAAGCAAAGGAACAACGTATGTCTTATTTCACATAATGATAGATTAAGCAAGGCAGTATAACCAGCTTATAACATAAATGAAACTAATATTGCCATTCAATGTGAAAAATATTAAACTAAAACTCTTATAATTAAATGTTTTGAAATGAATTAAAATTTCCGGAGCAATTTTGTTCGAACAACGGTGGTGCTAAAATGCGTGAAACATATTAAAGAAAAAATTTTGATAAATAAATAGTTTTAATTAAATCAAAAATTGGATTTAAATAAACTTTAAAGCAAAAGAAAAAGATGAATAAACTAGGTCTACATAAATTGTGATGACAGCCCGAAAAATAGGATTATTCGTCTGTAAATAAATAAGAAAAGCCAAACATTTTAATGTCGCGGTTTAGAAATAAATCTTGTGTAATTATTATGTAAAAAGTCCGAGATAAAAGACCCCAAATAATTGAATTTACACAAATATCCATTGGGATTAATGTCACATATTTGAATAATTAAATAATTTATCCCCTTTAGTAAGATTTTTTTTTACTTTTAAATAGGTGTAAATTGACAGATGTTTTAGGTCAAGACCAACCTTGTTTGTCAAAATCATATAAATCTCTGAAGGCAATCTTAATTTAATATACGACAAAGAGCTAATTCTCAAAATATGCACTTTTTCATATAAAAACTAAGTTTTTTCCTCAAAATTGTTTTCGGATTTTCCTCAAAAACGAAAGGGAGCTTCCTTTGGTCAAGTTCAAATATGAGTATCAAAATCATTAAAATCCCTGGCGGCAATCTTAAGTTATCATACGACTAGAGCTAATTCTCAAAATATGCATTTTGTCATATAAAAACGACGTTTTACCCCAAAAACTCATTTTACAATTTTTCTAAAAAACGAAAGGGAGCTTCCTTTGGTCAAGTTCAACTTTGATAATCAAAATCATTAAAATCTCCGAAGGAAATCTTAAGTTATTGTACGACACAGAGGAAATTCTCAAAATATGCATTTTTTCATATAAAATGAAGTTTTTCCCATAATCATTTTCCGCTTTTCCTCCAAAAGGAAAGGGAGCTTCCTTTAGTTAAGTGCAACTTTGAGTAAAAAAAAAATCATAAAAATTGGTTAAGGCAATCTTGAGTTATCGTGCGACAAAGAAACGCTTACGGACAGACAGACGGACGGACTGACGGACAGACGAAAAGACAGACCGACGAACAGGCTGATTACTATAGGGCGCCGCCATTTCATGGCAGGGCCCTAAATATAAATCTTGGTGGCAATCCCGCTCTATTTGTAGTATCTTTTGTTGATCTGTGACTATTTCACCATCATTTTTTAATTTAAGCATAGATTTTTTTTTGGTTTGTCTTTTTTCCAGACCTAAAAAAATGCATTATTTTTTCTCCTTTTTCAATCCACTGTTGCCTTGATCGTATTTGTGCACCCTGTGCTTTATATTCATATAACTTTTCTATATTTGATTCTAATTCTGCAATTTTATTGCTAATTTGATTATTTTGAATGATATTATTTATTTCTGTTAACATTTTTAACTGCATTTCTAGGTTTTTTGTAGCATTATTTCTATGTTTTGCTTTTGATTTACAATATTTTATAATAAAATTTCCTATATCAACTTTAAGAGCGTCCCATAGGAAACGAGGGTCTATATGGTTGTTTTTAATTTAATTTTTATGATTATTAATGAAATTTTCAATTTCTCGAATATATTCTATATCTTCAAGTATCGAGTTATTTATTTTCCAGAAACCCGGTCCTTTGCTGTCGGCTGTGACTGAATGGATTTTAAGCGAAACTGCTTGGTGATCATTGCTATTCATCATCATTGGTCTAATATCACAAGATTTATCATTGAAAATAAAATCGTTTGGTTCTAGAAACATATCTATACGGCTTAATTGTAGGGGATTTTTTTTTCTTCGCCATGTGTACTGTATTTTTGTATATTTAAATGACGCCACACATCAATCGGATTATTCGATGTAATTAAAGATTTTAAGGTAATGACATGTTTTGTTACTTTCTTTTGATTAATAATACATTTACGGTCTAAGTGTGTCAGTGCGTCCTATGATTATCGTTCCCGCTGCGTATTGGTTTATGAAGTTATTTAAGGTTTTATAGTATAGCTCACGATCCGATTCTTTATTAGGGGCATATATATTAATTAAGAAATACATTATGTTTTCTACTACAGTCCGACCATCGTTGTCTATATGTTTATCTACTAAATCGTATGCTAATTTTGGATCAATTAAAATTGTCGTTTCATGACTCTCCCACGTGGACTCTCCCTATTACCATGACTGAAAAACACGTATGATTTGTTTCTATTAATATCAAATTTTCGATTTCTTTATCAAAGTGGGTCTCTTGAACAAAAGTAATTTGACTTTTTTTTATTTTTAATCCATTCGTAAAATCTCATTCGGTTTTGTTTATCTCTAAGTCCCTTGGAGTTTACTGTGCAGATATGTACGTTTTTTTTAGCATGATCAAGATTTATTTATATTTTGTTAAAATGACGAAAACAAATATATATCTTTTTACTCTTATATTAAAGTTGACATTTTGAAAAAAATAAATAAAAATGTGGCCCTAATACCCTTCCGTACTTATCTCTTAAATATCTATATCCGCCTTTAAGTTTTAAGGCTTCATATAAAACAAGTACGTTACTCATGTAGTTGCAATTGTGTACAAATTTACCTGAATTACTATTTACAAATATTTCACAATAAATTTCATAACTAGCATAAACAAAAACAAACACAATAGTAAAGGAATAAAACAAATAAACTTAATAAACAAAAATACATATTGGTGTCTCTAATGAAACCAAGATGGACAAGTGTCCACACATCTATATAGAAATAACTAGCAAATGACACATTAGGATTGTCAGAATATATAGTAAAAGAGAAAATTACAAGGACTAATAAACTTACTTTTGAATGTGACAACATTGCTGGAAATACATTAATAATGTCTATCTTGCATCGCTCTTTATTTCTATTAACTAATTGATTATCATGAACACTTATTTTGATCTCGTCGTAGTATTCATTTTTACAAGACCGACTGTGCTTTAAAAGGGATCTTTGATGTGTTAAGGAAGACCATTGTCGCATGCTGACTGTGATTATGCTATTGTTTGTCACTGATTGTTCAGTTTGGACGGTCAATGTTCTGTAATTTGTTTCCGACAAATCGTATGTGAATGTCCCTTGAAATTTCTAACAGTATTACGTGTTTGATTAAATTATATTCTCTGAGACTTGTGAGATATGTTTTATTTACAAACATGATAGATAACCTATATACATGAACTTTATTGTAATTTAAAAAAAACTTATAAGTTGACTTTATTATTGCAACGTCATACATTTTCATACTGTTCACAAGAATAAGATGGACATGTTTATTTTCATTTTGGGCTCTAAATGTTACTTGTGATGTTAATATTGTTCAAAAGTTTTCACTTTGTACAACACCACCTTTTTGTCTTATACCACCAGGCTTTGGTTTACTCGTATGGTTTATCTTGATTTTGAACTGATTGAAAAATATTTATTGACTAAAACCAAATATTTCTTCGGTAATGAAGTTGGTTTTATATTACACAACACTGTAAAGAATCGTTTTTTTTGTTTTTTTTTTGTTTTTTGTTTTTTGTTTTTGTTTTTTTTTTTTGTTTTTTTTTTTATAGATCCTTTTAAATGATTTCAGATTACTTGAGTAGTCGAAAATATAATGACTTATCATACTGGACAGTTTTGATCTTAATATCATGAAGATCTGTCTAACATTATAAACATTTTCAAGTTAAATTTCAACAATCATGTCTTGCGGTTTTCGAATATTTATCACTTTCTGTTATCAGTTTCATTTATTTCTTCCTTACTATATTTTAAAACTTTAGTTATACGGTTGGTAGGAACGTCTGACAAACAACGTTGTTTCAATGGACCCTTACCTTCATCATTGACTCCCTTTTGTTGGCCATTTTTAATACCCCGCCACACGAAGTGGCGACGTATTATGTGATACCCTCAGTCGTGTGTCCATCCGTCCGTCTAACCGTCCGTGTGTCTGTCCGTCCGTCCCCCCGAAGGTTTCCGACTGATAACTTGTGAACGAAATAACATAAGATCTTCAAATTTGGTATGTGACTTGTTTACCAAAAAACTCAGGCTAAGTTCGATTTGGGATTCAGAGGTCAAAGGGGTTTTGGAGTTATGCCCCTTGAAACTTTGAAATTTTGCGAATTTTGGGGTTTCCGACTCATAACTTGTGAATGAAATAATATATTGCCTTCAAACTTGGTATGTAACTTGTGTACCACACAACTCAGACCAAGTTTGATTTTTTGATTCAGAGGTCCAAGGGGTTCTTGAGTTATACCCCTTGAAACTTTGAAATTTTGCAAATTATAGGGTTTCCGACTGATAACTTGTGAATGAAATGACATACTGTCTTCTTATTTGGAATGTAAGTTGTTTGCCATAAAAAACAGGCCAGGAATAATTTTGGGTTCAGAAGTACACAGGGATCTAGAGTTATGCCTCTTTAAACTTTGAAATTTTGTGAAAGGTGGCGGGGTATCATGTAATGCACCATTACTATTTTTACTGTCAATGTTTCCTGTTTAAGTTTTTTTTTATTCTTGAACGATGCAAACGAAAACCCCAAAATTGTTTAGGGCCAATACCAATGTTCCAATTATATTGGATCAAATGCACTAAATGTAGACCTTGATGAAGCTTACATGTTCGGCAATACATTTGATCAACTATCTCTCACCGTTTTTTCATCTTTACTGATAAGACAATACTGACTATGACATTGACAAGAGACTTTATGACATTTGGCCTTCGGCTCCAATTTAAAGCCCGATTACTTTGATTTGTGGCTTTACTATACTAACTGTAAGGGTTAAAAGTTATATGTAAAAAAAAATCGAAAACCTGTCCAAGTCAATAACTCTCTGAACGGTCATCGAAGAGGTACGAGAAAAATGTAGCAAATGTAGCCCTTGACATCCTAAACATTTTGCTACTAGTATATATTTCATCAGCTATTCATTATGATATCAAAGCTAAAATAATAACAAGGTTCAAGGTCAAATGTTAAGGTCAAAATTAAACTTTGATACTTCGTCAATTTTGAAGGTCAAATCTTGTCATCATCAATGGTGCAGGTGTAGACGACTGAAGATTTACGAGAAACAAAATCTTTTAGGGCAATATCTCATGCTGCACGGTTTTGGTGTAAATATAACGAAGTACCGTTATGACCTAAGGAATATTTTTGTTATTAAACTTCTTTATCTATCATTTACGTTTAACAAGTTTAAGCAAAACAAGGTTTTGACTTCCAGGGCAGATCACAATATTTAAGCAATAACAGTACATTATTTGAATACCCGAGGGCGTCAATCGTAGAGTTGGCGGTCAAAATGCAGTTTACAGGCGACGCGTAGCGGAGCCTGTAAACGGATAATTTGACCGTCAAATCAAGACTGACCCTCAGGTATTCAAATAATGTACTGTTATTTCGATTCCAATGCAACAAATCAATTTCAAATTCTATCTTTAACTCTTGAATTTGTAACAATATTAGGAACCAGACTGAACAGGGAACCTATTTTGTCCAAGGTGTGTAGATGGTGGAATTGACGGTCAGTTCTGACCAACCATAACCTTTGTTATTTAAATGTTGCATTAGAATTATGGATCCTTTGTTTATAAACAGGTCACTGGGATCCCCATGGGTACTAATTGTGCACCTGTAATTACAGACCTTTTTCTCTTCTGTTACAAAAACTACAAAATGGAAGTATACCAAACAGTGATAAACTTATTTCAATTTTCTATGGTAACAGCAGGTAAATTGACGATATCCTTACAAACGACAATCTTCAGTTTTTAGATTATGTCCTTATCATTTACCCACAAGAACTGAAGCTTAATAAAGTAAGCAATGAGTTTAAATACTAAAACCTTTTCTGCATCTAAGTATCATCATTGACTCTGGTGAAATAAAAATTTATGGTAAAATTTATCATTTTGATTTAACTTTTACAAATTCCCCTTTCCTTCACGACGACGTTGCTCTAGCTCCATCAAAAGGGTCATATCAGTTAGTACGATTCGCACGCGTTTGTTCTTCCCTTTAATGAGCATTATCTTACTCTCACATCCAAACTTTAAGGACAAGGATACAGATTTCATAAATTATTAAATACTTTTAAGTTTTACAGAAGATATGAACATTTGATATCTAGATATGACAAGACTTGCAAATTCCAAATTACAAAGGGCATTTCTCATTCTCGATTTTATGGAAATATTGTTAAAAATGCCAGAAACTGATAAAACTCAAGATTAACTTGGAAATAACTTTTTTTGCGTACTTGTGGATATCGATGGGATATTCTAAACTGATCCGTTTAATTGGCTTTGGATTCCGGTGACCTAAGGATTTAACTGATATATTGCTTCTAACTGATACTGCCGATTTCTACTGAAATACATTACAACTCTTTATCAAACCCTTCGGTAAGTTTTGAGTTTGATTTTTCTTCCGTAGTGCAACAATATTTTACCAGCAGACTAGGTTCCGTTAGCTAGCAAGCAGTTTAGCGGCTAGCACTCTTTGACCTATCTATCTAACTTATGTTTTGTCAGATTCCCTTCTTTTTCAAGACATTGGTCATATAGTAAGTAATCTAACTGTATTGGATTATTCGTATGTTTATTATTCTATAGGGAAACGGGATAGAGAAAGGGGAGGTTTGGGTACCCATAAACAGGTTTAATCCTACCACTGGCAACTAGGTCCCCTGAGAAAGCCGACAGTTTAGAGGCGAGCACTCTTTGACCCATCTTTCTAAATAACGTTTTGTCCCATTCCTTTCTTTTTCAAGATAGTCATAGAGTTAGTAGTCTACCTATATTGGGGTTAAAGAGAAAGGAGGTTTGGGTACCATAAACCGGTTAAATCCTATCGCTGGCTTTTGCTAGTATGGTATTTTGACCCGTGCGGTAAATCGACCCGATGGGTCGATTTTTAGAAGCGGTAAATTGACCCACGCCATGGCAAATTGATCTCCCCTGTATGGTATTTTGACCCGCTTGTCATTTTTATAATTGCAGTATATTAACCACCTGGAAAATGACACCTCCCTATAACTTATAGATAATTTTGAAAGAATTATACAAAATAAAGGCAGATTTATTGATTTTTTATCAATAAATGACCCAAAGTTGGGGTAGGTCAATTTTCCATTTGGACGTAAGTCAAAGTACCATGGCTTGCTGAAATATAATTTGCAACCTGCAGAACAGTCTAATTGTAAAGATCAGTGTACCAGAGTGATAATTCATTCTAATGCTTAGTTGGAAGGGGAGGTCAATTTCCTATGGAGGGTAGGTCAAATACCATGGCTTGGGAAAACTTGATTTACACCTTATAGAACAGTTTAAATGCATACAGAAGTGCACCAGAGTGATAATTCATACAAAATAAAGGCATATTTCATGTTATATGCTGAGAACTGACACTGAAGAAGGGGTACGTCAATTTCCCATGGGGGTAGGTCAAAATACCATGACCTGTTGAAATGTGATTTGCAAACTCCAGATCAATCTAAATGTGTGCGGAAGTGTTCCAGTGTGATAATTCATACAAAATAAAGACATGTTTTTTTATATTTAATACCGAGAACTTACCCTGAGCAGGGGGTAGGTCAAAATATCATCGCTTACGGAAATACGATTTGCAACTTGCATAACAGTCTGATTGTAAATAGAAGTGTACCAGAGTGATAAATGATACAAAATAATTTTTTTTAATTTTCATAACTTATACCGAGAACTGACACTGCATAGAGGGTAGGTCAAATTCCCGGGGGGGGGGGGGGGGGTTAGGAAAAAAATACAATGGCTAGCTGAAATATGATTTTCAACCCAAAGAACAGTCTTGATGTAAACAAAAGTGCGCCAGAGTAATAATTTATACAGAATGCGGGCATATTTTTATAATTTATACCCATAACTGATGCCGAATAGCGGGGAGGTCAATTTCCCATGAGGGTAGGTTCAAATACCATGGCTTGTTAAAATATGATTTACAACCTAAAAAATAGTTTAAATGTATACAGAAGTGCACCAGAGTGATAATTTATACAAAATAAGGGCATATTTTTATAATTTATACCCATAACCGATGCCGAGTTGAGGGTAGGACAATTTCCAATGGGGTTCGGTCAAAATACCTTGGCTTGTTAAAATATGATTTACAACCCATAAACAGTTTAAAATGTATCTAGAAGTGTACCAGAGTGATAATGGATACAAAATAAAGACATTTTTTAAAAATTTTAAACCGAGAAGTAACCCTGAGTAGGGGTAGGTCAATTTCCCATGGCTTACTGAAATATGATTTGCAACCTGCAGAACAGTCTTATTGTCAACAGAAGTGTACCAGAGTGATAATTCATAGAAAATATCTTATCATTTTTTTATAATTTTTACTGAGAACTGATGCCTAGTTGAGGGTAGGGGGTCAATTCCCCATTAGGGTAGGTAAAAATGCCATGGGTTATTGAAATACGATTTTCAACCTGCAATACAGTCTTAATGTAAACAGAAATTTTCAAGATTGATAATTCATTAACAATAACCATATATATTTTATATTTTATAATAAGAACTGACACTTGGTGGGGTTGGGGGTTGGTAGGTAAATTTCCACTGGGGGTGGGTCAAAATCCCATGGCTTGTTATATTATGATTTCTAACCTGCAGAACAGTCTAAATGTATTCAAAATTGTACCAGAGCGTTAATTCATACAAAATAATGCATATTTTTATATTTAATAACGAGGACTGACCCTGAGTAGGAGGTAGGTCAATTTCCCATTGGGTTAGGTCAAAATATCGTGGCTTGTTAAACTATGACATATGCAAGTGGATCCGCTGACTTTTTAAACAAGATTTTTTCGTTTAAAGGCAAAAAACATTGATTGAAGTGGTTAATTGTGTTGATTTCATGGCGGACTAAAACTACATTTGGACAATTTCAGTATTTCGAAAGGAAGTTTTTCAGAACAGCCTAAATGTATACAAAAGTGTACCAGAGTGAAAATTCATACAAAATAAATGCGTATTTCCATAATGCCGAGAACTGATCTTGAGTAGGGGGTAGGCCAATTTCCCGTTAGAGGTAATATTATGGATTCTATAATTACCAAATACCATTTCTTAAGGTAGATTGGTACCCCAATTTTTTTTCCATAGATTTTTTTTTATTTTTACTGGAAAGTTTCCTTATTATATAAGCATTGAAATAAAATAATAAAAAAGGGGGGTCACCGTACTTCTTTTTAAAATAACTGATATCAAAATAATCAAATATTTCTAATGAATATATAGAGAAAAACAGGTATATTGTTGATTTCTTTAAAACTATTCCACAGGTTTTTGTCTACTTTACTCATGTAGTAGCCCTTTGAACATTCTTTCAATAAATACAAAGAAAAATGGGGGTCACCGAATTTGTTTTCCAAATAATTTGTAAAACATGAATTTTCATTGTGATATTTATGTAAAATATTTTTTATCAAATTATCTCCCTTGTTAAAAAATCCTCTTCCAACTTATTTAATTATCAAATTGCCATACCTTGTTTAATTAGATAAAGAATGTGAAATCAAGTCCACGTAGGTCCTTTGCATTTTGTATTATGAATATAATATTGATTGATTCATTACAAATAAAAATATTTGCATATTTAAAAAGCAGATAATACCATAACAGCATAAATAACAAATTCAAAATGGCGGAAGACTACCGATCTACCTTAATATTACTGGTCAACGTATCACAATTTGGTATGGCAATAATGTTCTGACACTAATATACACGAAAAGGATGTTCCCATGAATAATTCTGCCCAGATGTGAACATCTATTATTTGGTCTTCAGTTGTTAATTGTCATTTAACATGCTTTCATCAAATTTCAATATACAGCTTAATTATTAATTGCAAGGAAAACAACCTCTCAATGTACAGGTACATTTACATTTTTCATATCATTATAGTTAAATACATATTTCTTTTTATTCCATTTTTTGTGGCAATTAGCTGAATTGTATATATATATTTTCATCACACAAAATAAATAAATAAATAATATGAAAATATGCATATAAATAAAAGAATTCACAAGCTTAAAATGTTTGCACTTATTAAATAATTAAATAAATATTCTTTTTAATACAGAGATGAATGCAGGCATAAATAGATAAAAAGATGAATACAAATGAATTATCTATGTTTTATTTTGAAGAAATGAATGAACCAATCAATCGTTTTTCTTTTCTTGCTTTCATCATTGTGGTAGAAAGACTTATTTTTGAAAACAAGTAAAAATTATATCAACCATAATTTTCAAACAATGTAATTGATTATAGCATACTGTTTGAATGTCGTACTGTAATTATCATTGTTAAAAGCTGTTTTGTTTTTTTTTTTTTTTAATATCAATCAATGGACACCACTTATTTGACTTTAAAATTTTATAATCAAATAAAAAATAACTTACAAATAATATATTCCAAAAAAATTATTTTTCTAATTTCATTCCAAATATTTCAACAAGCCATGGCAATTTGAGGTATATCAATGGGATATTGACCATTTTACCTACCCCTTTAATGTCAATCTCATCTTATCGGCCTTAATTTTGTACAAATCATCATTCTCGTACACTTATGTGTACGTTAAGACTATTCTGAAGGTTGCAAATGATATTTCAACAAGCCATTGTATATTGACTGTTGGGAAAAACGGGAAATTGATCTACCCCCACTCCGTGTCAGCTATCAGTGTTAAATATAAAAAATATGCCTTTATTTTGTATGAATTATCATTCTTGTACACTTCTGTATACATTTGCATTTAGACTGTTCTGCAGGTTGAAAATCTTATTTCAATAAGCCATGATATTATTACCTAGCCCCATGGGAATTGACTTACCCCTTACTCAGAGTCAGTTCTCAGTATTTAATATAACAATGTGCCTTTATTTTGTATGAATTATCACTTTGGTTCACTTCTATGTACATTTAGATGGTTTTGCAGGTTGTAAATCATATTTTATCAATCCATGGTATTTTGACCTACCCAAATGGGATATTGACCTACCCCCTACTCAGGGTCAGTTATCAGCACTAAATATAAAAATATGCCTTTATTTGGTATGAATTATCACTTTGGGTGACTTCTGTATACATTTAAACTGTTTTGCAGGTTGTAAATCATATTTTAGCAATCCCTGGTATTTTGACCTTACCTCATGGGAAATCCACCTACCCCCTACTCAGGGTCAGTTCTCGGTATCAAATATAAAAATATGCCTTTGTTTAGTATGAACTATCACATTGGTTCACTTCTGTATACATTTTGTCTTCTTAAAAAATTTTAGTTTCTTGATATTTGGGTTATTGGATGTGGTTTGTTTCCGTTGATTTATTCACTTTTTTATCTTTTTGGGGCCTTTTAGGGCTTGCTATATGGTGTGAGATTCCTCACTGTGTTGAAGATCGTACGGTGACCCCTAGATGCTTTGTTTTGGGTCTTTTTAACCTTGATATGGGATGTTGTCTACTTGACATTTACCCCGTTTCCTTTCTTTTTCATATTTAGTCTGTTTTGCAGGTTGTAAATCATATTTTAGCAATCAATGGTATTTTGACCTACCCCCATTGGAAATTGACCTACCACCTACTCAGGGTCAGTTCTCGGTATTAAATATAAAAGTATACCTTTATTTTGTATGAAATATAACTTTGGTTTACTTCTGTATACATTTAGACAGTTCTGCAGGTTATAAATCATATTTTAGCGATCCATGGTATTTTGACTAACCCGCATGGGAAATTGACCTACCCCTACTCAGTATCAGTACAAGGTATAAAAATGTAAAAATATGTCTTTATTTTGTATGAGTTATGACTCTGGTAAAACTTGGTATACATTTAGACTGTTCTGTCCTTTTTTTCAGAAGCTANCCCCCCCCCCCCCCAATGATAAATTAACCTACTCTTTGAAACAAGATAGATGTTATAATTTATTCTTAGAAATTAGGGTACGTCATTTTTCCATTGGGGGATCAAAATTCTCTGGCTGAAAAGTGACCCGCGGGTCGAAATCAGATGCGGAAAAGTGATCCGCGGGACATTTTTTCTATGGTATTTTGACCCGCGGGTCGATTTACCGCGCGGGTCAAAATACCATATTACACCGGTACCAAGTCCAGCTATCCCGAGTACATATCGTTATTTATGTTTGTCTCTAGTCTGTTATGTGTTTTTTGTGTTGCAGCTGCCTTGTTGGTTGTGGCTTGTGATTGTCATTTTCGGCCATTGTAGGTGTTTACTGTTATGTTGACTTTATAACTAACACTAGACTGGGTTGACTGGGAAATGTTTAGCATTCCACACAGCAGGAGAGACAAGTTCAAGTCTTAAATTAACAAAGAAAGGATATAGAGTAAATGCACATGAGACAAAGTCTCTACAAATATATGCTTTATGCTGCAAATTATCAAATTCATACGTCTTGACCCTTATTTGATTAGGGCAGCAGAAATAAAATTATAATCAGAAGAGAAACGATAAGGTCTTAAAAACTAGAGACTCAGAGACTGAGCCTGTATCAATCACCTGACAAAATGCTACTATGCCATGCATGACCAAATATTATGTTTTTAACCAATGGGTTCTAATGTATAGCTATGTCATCCATTGGTACCTACTAAAATGAGTAATTTTTGCAAGGGACCTTCTATACACAAACATGTACATTTACTTCAACTTGCTTTTTGGTTGAATTTGCTTCAGTGGTTTCAGGGGAGAAGACGAAAATGTGATTTTCCCTTAGGCTCCAATTTTAAACTATGTTCGCCCCTGGTGGCCATGTTTTTTTGTTCATCAAACTGAAAAAAAATGAATAATCTTTGTTATGGACCTTTAGTACATCATTCCTGTAAAGTTTGGTTGAATTTGCTTCAGTGGTTTCAGAGAAATTTTTTCCGATGGGGTCCAATGTTAAACTTAAGTTCCGCGCTGGCGGCCATGTTTTTTATCGGGTCGTAAGAAAATGAGCAAACTTTGTTATGGACTTTTAGTACATCATTCCTATTAAGTTTGGTTGAATTTGCTTCAGTGGTTTCAGAGGAGAAGATAAAAATGTGATTTTCCCATAGGGTCCAATGTTAAACTAAGTTTGGTGCCGGGGACCATGTTTTTTGTCGAATCGGAACGAAATGACCAATTTTCGTTATGGACCTTTAGTATATCATTCCTGTAAAGTTTAATTGAATTTACTTCTGTGGTTTCAGAGGAGAAGATGAAAATGTGATTTTTCCCATGTTAAACCTAAGTTCCGCGCTGGCGGCCATGTTTTTTATCGGATCGGAATGAAATGACCAATAGTCGTAAAGGACCTTTAGTACATCATTCCTGTAAAATTTTATTGAATTTGCTTCAGTAGTTTCAGAGGAGAAGATGAAAATGTGATTTTACCATAGGATCCAATGTTAAACTTAAGTTCCTTGCTGGCGGCCATGTTTTTTATCGGATCCGAACAAAATGAGGAGTCATAGTTAAGGACCTTTAGTTCATCATTCCTTTTAAGTTTAGTTGAATTTGCTTCAGTGGTTTCAGAGGAAAAGATGAAAATGTGATTTTCCCATAGGGTCCAATGTTAAACTTAAGTTCCGTGCTGGCGGCCATGTTTTTTATCGGATCGGAACGAAATTACCAATCTTTGTAAAAGACCTATAGTACATCATTCCTGTAAAGTTTTATTGAATTTGCTTCATTGGTTTCAAAGGAGAAGATGAAAATGTGATTTTCCTATAGGGTCCAATGTTAAACTAAGGTCGGTGCCGGCGACCATCTTTTTTATCGAATCGGAACGAAATGACCAATCTTTGTTATGGACCTTTAGTACATCATTCCTGTCAAGTTTAATTGAATTTGCTTCAGTGGTTTCAGAGAAGATGAAAATGCGATTTTTCCCATAGGGTCCAATGTTAATCCTAAGTTCCGCGCTGGCGGCCATGTTTTTTATCGGATCGGACCGAAATGAGCAATCTTTGTAAAGGACCTTTGGTACATTATTCCTGTAAAGTTTGGTTGAATTTGCTTCAGTGGTTTTAGAGGAGAAGATGAAAATGTGAAAAGTTAACGGACGGACGACGGACGCCAAGTGATGGCAAAAGCTCACACTGACCCTTTTGGTCAGGTGAACTTATAAGACGTTAAAGATATATAGGATAGGTTTCACCGTTTTAAGACATAAGTGCACATTTGACTCCAAGATCATTTAGATTAATTAACATAATCATACATAAATAACGCATAAAAAATTTCTTCATAAATTAATCAAAACGTCACAATTGTATGGATCTTTTGTAACCTATTATGGAAAAAGTTCGATAAGGATTACATGAATTATTGGTGCTTTCAATTGTCTGCGCCATGGAAGGGAATGTTTGGCATGCCATAAAACCGTTTTAACCACCATTTCTTTTGAAAAGCCTGTACCAAGTCAGGATCATCGAGTCGACGATTTTTACGGTGGTTTCCACCTGATTTGTATTTTTGTCCCGTGGATTTGGGCTCTTAACAACTCTGTTCTAGATCCTTTAATTACTCATACAGATATATTGATGATGTCTTGTCGCTTAATAATAGTAAAGGAGTAGAGCCACAAAGGACCAAAAATGGCCCAGGATTTTGACCAAAATTTAATTGTCACATATTAATGTTAATAGGTCACCATTTCCATCAATATGTATCGAACGTTTCGTATGTGTTTCGTACTCGCTTTTCGATGACGTCATAATGGGTTATGACGTTTGCCGTTTACGCAAGTATGGAGATTTTTGGGAAAATCGGTATATTTCCAACATATTTTCTCAAATTTCAGTTTGGCCGCACCCTTCGACCAAAATATTTTTATCTTCAATGAATGGAAAAACAATAATAAAAGTAAATTCCAATGGTTATATTTTGGTCGAAGGCTGCGGCCACTTCGACAATTTAACTTTTTGCAACTTCCATGAACGGCGGAACACACAAGGAAGTAAATTTTTGAACATTGTATTAGTCGTTTAACCGAAAACTCCAGATTGATAGCATCTAAATAGATGTGTATTATATTTCTTCAAAATACGAAGTGTCAAATTATTGAATGAAATTCATGTCTAAAATGCGGTTTTTAAAGAAATCTATCTGCGTTTTTAAGTATACTCCTGCTCTAAGGTAGGAGTGTAATGAATTACACTTGTCTCCTGTTTTCATTTTTCCTGTTTACCAACTAAGTGCATTTTTCTAATAATGTATATGGTAATATGGAACCATTTGTCTCGCTTTTCTATGCAATTATATATCACAGTTACTTTATTATTAGTGTAGCTATATTACACTACATGTATACACTTGTGTACATAGTGTAATTTCGAGTGACTGTGTGTTTAACAAATAAAATTTGGTTATGCGATATGGGAACGAACCGAGCTTATGTATGCAGAAATTTTGAGACTGAATAAATATATTCAAAGGCAAATGGAATCTAAAATTTACTAATACAAAATACATAAATGTATGAGGTCTATTACTGGCGAAAGAATGCACAACTTGCATAAGTTCCAGTTAGTATTAATTGTCAGTTTCCGGCTCAGAGTATAATTGGAATATATGGAATGTCTAGAAAAAAATCTGTATCGTTCTAGGCGTTTGCACTAATAACTGCTGGATAGACTGAAACAACACAACTGTCTAAAAACCAAAATGATATACTGCCAAAAATTGTTAATTTCGAAGTAAATGAAATGCCCTATTAAATAGGCCTTTGGCAGTTTTAATTTTCACACTTGAAAAAAAAACACACCACATGATGTTTTTAAGTGCATCATTTTCAACTTGTGCATTCTCGTCTTGATGTTTCTACAAATCCGCTAGACCGATTCTGAAGATACTTGGTCATTACTGGTTTCTAACGGATATACTGTCGACAGCTAGAAAATCAAGAAACATAGAAATAGTGGGTACGATACTGGTTTTGTCACAGGCAGGAGCCGAAACCGCGAGCATTTTCCGACTACCAATTACTAGTATATTGTGTGTCTCATTTTTGTCTCAAGTTTGTTGTCATTCTTTTAATCATCGTCCAAGTTCTTCGAGTTTTATACTTTATTTTCATTCTCATCAGTTTCCAGAAAAGTAAGGGACATGGTTTGGTATAAATTCAATCTCCGCCATGCGGATTTTAAGCCGTATTTCAAATTGATGAAACATGATAAAATATCCATAATAATGTATCATTTTATTTATCAATTTCAAACAATTCTTTGTCGTGTAGTTTTAATTTTTAAAGATTGTTTATGTTATATATCTATGCGTTCACTAGTGTCAGACATAGAATCAATTGATAAGGTCTTTTTCAGATTAAGCAATGTCAATTATAAAACTAAGATACCCAAATCAAACCAATGTAGGTGCACAGTATTCAAATATAGAGGATTAGAGACAATAAAATACATCTAGAAGACCTGAATTCTGATTTAAGCATACCTTTAACTATAAACCAGCTCCTACGAAAACCGTTAATACATAACTTTGCGAATTAAAGCCAGATTTCCACAATTTTCATGCAGAATTTAAAATTCGATATTGTTATGGTTTTCATGAACAAATGCAAATGTAGCCAAAATGTAGAGGAAAAACTAAATGTATACTATTTGATGACAATTGTAACTGTTTCCCAATAATAATGGAACTGATAATGACGATATATATATAGCAACAGTCAATTTGGAAGTTCATTGTTCAACTTTTAATGTACTACGAAAATTGGTAAATCCCGTACTCAAATATTTTTCTCTTCTTTGAAACTAATTTACTTTGGCTAATAATGTAATTTTGACATATTTTTGTAAATGATGGGGTTTACAGCTGGACAGTACTGTCATTCCAAATGACGCGAGTAACTTCCGTAACACATATTAATGCAATGTATAAGTTTTGACACAACCTCTAAAAAATTTTCAAAAACTAAATTTTAAGTGTTTATCCAAAGTTTAGTTTAATAATAGTATACAATAGTATTTGGCATCAGTCATACCAAATGAAATATACCTTTCTTTACCGCAGAAATATATGACAGCATGGTAGATATACACATACAAAACGCAACTTTTAACATTAGAATATCTGAAATAAGTACACGTTTATGAAAACTAGAAAAAGGTGATCAGCTCATCAGAAAAGATACCAGAGCCCATAGGCAATCCTAGTATTTGCAAGAATTTTCTCACAAAGCTCAGTGAAGTTATCATCCGGAAACCATAAAATTTAGATTTTGTCTAAATCAAGGGCAATAACTCTTGAATGCAAAATCTGATCACGGCCAAAATCAAACTTGACCTGTATTTTATGAATATAAACATTATCTCAAAGTATTAAAACCTCCCTTCAAAGCATCCGGAAACGAAAGTGTGACTGACAGACGGACGGACAAAAAGGATTCTATATACCCCATCTGTTAAGGCGGAGGTATAAAAAGAGTATAGATGGATATAAAAGCTAGCATACATCACATGAAAAGATTTGTTTGTCTTATGAAAGTACGCATGTCTACTAAAATATTCAATTCGTTTTATCACTCAGATTGTCATTACTAATTTTGGCATATTGTTCACATCTTTGAATTTAAAAACAGTTGACATCTAAGAAGGAAATGAAAAGCATCCTCATAAGGATCACCACAAGGACAATCTTGGAAGTGGTAGTTTGAAATATAAATGGTTGCCATGGTGGTTTTCAGAGCACTACATTAATGTCTCCATCTGGCGTGAAGTATATTTAGTTTTCTGTCATCCTCATTATAATTATTTTGTGCTGAAATCAAAATTGATTTGAAGTTTTGCTTTAGCAACGAAAGTAAACAATACCTTCAGCTTTCATGGCTTAAGTCATTCCAAAGGTTTAAAAATTACAGTAGACGGCATGAAGGATTTTTCGGTAACTTTTAGTCTGCATATTGATATGACATTTATTATTATCCTTATTTCTGAGCGTGTATTGGTTTACAGAGAATTATTGACCAATGGGTAGACAGAGTCAGCGGAGTATAGAGATTTGCACCAGAAAGATTCTCATTAGTTTTAAACATAATTTACAAAAAGGTATATACATGTACATGTATATATATTGCATGTTTCCAAATAAAATCGGGTTTTCGTACCAGGACAGAAATCAAAATAATGATAGTGTTGGCAGGTGGAAAATTGACAAATCCGCTTCTTTTACATCCTTTGTGGCATCACCTTGTACTTTTGGTATAGAACTTTTTTTATTGCGAAATACAAAGTTTGGTAGCTTTCCTATGAGCTGAGACAATTTTTCATTGCATTCACTACACTTACATGTATTGTCCAAGTTTTTGATCATAACGTGTTCAGTCGGCATGCATTGTTTGGGAGATAATTAATCGCAATGCAGCCGAAGATTTTCTTTTCCTCAACTTTCTCCGTTTTCATCGCAACAGTACGTGGTCTAATATGATATTTATGTTTGAACTGGACTTTAACTTAATTGTGAAATTTTCTGACATTTCTGTCAATTCTTTTATTATTCTACCTTAGCACATGATTTCGTATATGCTTTAAGAACATATGGAAAACACAAAGGGGTTTGACACAACATTGCCCGTTGCTATGGTTACGGTACAATAGCTGTATCGGAATTGACTTACTAGACCAAAGTGTTAGTAAACTTTTTGATTCACTTTGGTTATTCGGCATGCTGGATTTAAGAGATAACATTTTAACTTGGTAGCACTTTGAATGCAAAAAATACGTTTTTTTTTCACAAGATTGCCCGCTGCTATGGCAACATTATGACAATCGTCAAGAATTCTACCACTTACCTTGCTATTAAATCATTTGTAAACATTTTACCCATTTTTAGTCAATCAGCATGCATGTTTTGTGAGAAAATATTTATGAAATAACATCTTTAATAAGGATTCTATACCTTTTTGGGTAATAAAATAGCAGTTACTATGGCAACGAGAGAACCAATAACATAAAGATTTGTCATTTATGTTCGAAACAATTGAAATGCATTGTATGTAGCAATATATTCGATGTATGTAGTTTTATAGCAGTTGAATTAAATGGAAAGAAGAGAATTCAAGGTGTAGATGCAAACTATAAACAAAGTCGTTGCCATGGCAACAGAGTATGTTCATTTTGGAGATTGAAGTCATTTTTGTGCAAATAATAGTGTCCTCTATAAAAAACTCAAATACTGTCAAGATCTGATATTAGGCCGATTTTGGCCCTTCGTGGCTCTACTCCTTTGCCGACTATATTCCATTAATATATCCCCCAGAACTTGAAATAAAGGAGATTACAGACACTAACCATTCTGTTTCGTTTTTAGATTTACTTTTGGAGTTTGACGACAGTGGCAACCTTAGCACACGAATTTATGACAAAAGAGACGATTTCAATTTTGATATTGTAAACTTTCCACACCTCGACAGTAACATTCCGTCTTCCCCATCGTATGGAGTATATATTTCTCAATTAATCCGTTACGCTAGAGCATGTAGTCACTATCAAGATTTTTTGAAACGACACAGATGTTTAATTCGTAAACTTTTAAATCAGGGCTTCGAGAAATGCAGATTAATAGTTTTTCTGAAGAAATTTATTGGACGATATCCAGATTTGATTGATAAATATTCAATTCCTATTTCCTATTTTATTGAAGACGGTTTTGTTTAAGTTTTGGCTTCTTTCTTTATATTTCTCTTCTTGCCACTCCAGTGTGATTTGTGCACCGAGCGATAAAAACATTTTACCTGTATGACACTAGGCTTGTACATCGAACGACAAACACATTTTACCTATGTCAGAAAAAATCTATAGGTTATGACAGGAGGCA